>CAIGRF010002098.1:9511-25059 GCA_903798235.1 Fraxinus ornus | reverse complement strand
AGAAGAGTAGATGTAGTCATCAGACGGTGGAGGTAGTTGAGGGATGTGGAGGTGGAGGAGAAGAGAGAGTGTGTTTTTGTTATTTTTAATATTTTCATAAGTTTTGGACTGATTTGCATTTTTAAAAAAGTTTAGGAGCAGATTGCAATTTATTCTTTATTTTTCTTTTCTTTTCTTTTTTGTTTTATTTATATAGGAGGGTATATTAGTCATTTTATGTTAAAAATTGGTGAAAATGACGTTCAGCGCAAAGAATGTGAAAAGTAGGGACGTTCTGCGCCAAAAAACGAAAAGTAAGGACGTTTTCTACAAAAATCTTCAAAGGTAGGGACGTTTTGCGCCAACTACCCATTCCAAAATGTAATTAAAAGTCTCAATTGAATACACCCCGTTAGTTTAATTAAGTTTTATTATTACAATTAATAATTATGAATTATACAATAAATCCCCTTGTTTATGAAAATTAGCCTTTAAATTAGGTAACTTTCCCCAAACTTTATTTATAATAACTGGGTTTCAACTTTCAAGTCCGAGCCCTTCTTTTTAATTTCGTTGGGCCTGTCCAAAAAACCTACAGTTAATTGATCAATAGTTTGCACACACTCATAAACCCCAATTTGTAGAACGAACGATCAAATCGTTGCGAGCTCTTCATATCTTCCTCTCTAAGATCGGCCGGAATTCATGGTGCAAATCTGCAATCCAGAATGAACTAGGGGTCGCCCTTCAACCTCAAAATATCTCACTCTGTCCCTTTCTGTAAATGTCTGAAATTCTGAATCACGACAAGGTACATAAGTTTTATTCAATGCATTTTTGTATATATGTATCTATTTGCGGTTACGTTGCTTAATTAGATCCCTTCTTGATTTTCAGTTGTTTTTTTTATTTGATCTGTATTTTTCGTGTTACTATCATTTCTCCCCTTTACAGAGCATAGAAATTCAATCATATTTTCATTTATATTTGTTTTTTGTTGAGTTTTCTTCAAAACCGATCGCATAGCGGAGTGGATATCGCGTTAGACTCCGAATCTAAAGGTCGTGGGTTCGAATCCCACTGCGATCGTATCCTTTTTTCTTCATTTTTCGTCTGTTTTCAAAAATTTCTCTCCCACTTTTATGGAACAAGATTAATGTGACAAATAAATTGAAGTTCCATCAGTTTGTAATAAAAATAGATGCAATTCTTACTGCATGTATAATCCTAACACATTCAGCAACTTCAGGCTACAATAATATGGAATGGATTGAAGCCTTTCTCAACGTGACATTGTTTATTAATTTCTAAAAATAAAACACAATCTGCCTCTTCTTATAGATTGTGTAGATATGGAACAGCACTCTTTTCTGCATAGTTTGGTGGAACATGTTTAGAGAATGTTTATGAAATTCTTGGAAGATCTTGGAAATTTTGTTAGAAAGGTACTGTACGATACCGTGGAAATTCTTTTAGTGATTTTCACGTAGTTTAATAATATGTTAGATAATGTTTTCTATAAGATTCTTGAAGGAATTCTTGAAAATGTTTATAGAAAGTATCTTAATACAAATTTATCTATATACACAGACAACCATTTAACAGAAGTTTTACCTATTCTCACAAGGGTGGGCCCCATGCGGGACCCATAGTGATAAATAATTGCCAGAAAAACCCCCACCCACCCCCCTATTGTGTGGTATCGGTGGGGGTTCCACCCTGTACCCCAAGAGCTTCTCATCTTAATACAATGAGAAACTCAAGTCACAATTGTTGAATTAATAAGTGCTAGAGTACCATTAGAATTATATTCACGATCGTTACATAGTTTAGTGGAACACATTTAGATAATATTGTCCATAAAAATCTTGGAAGGTCGGTAAGTGTTTGATAAAAAGAGTGGTAATGCCACAAGAAACTCAATTTGCAATTTTCAAATTAAAAATGTTGTTAATGAGTGCTACAGAACAGTTAGAATACAAGAGGTTTGCTGGTTGTTTTACTTCTTACACAAACACAATATTCGAGTTCACATTAGTATATGCAAATTATGTAACTATTATCATTTTTGCTCATATCATTATTTCTGGCTGCATTGAAAACGTTTGGACAGAACCTTGCCGGAGAAAAGAAAAAAAAAAATAAAAGAAGAAAAGAAAAGAGCTTGATAAGGCTGGTGTCTACCTGTTCAGTGTTTGCTTTGAAAATGTCAAATCAGCTACTGTGTTTAGAGCCTTTAAAAGTAAACAAGAAATATCAATTTTCTGTCATGAATTAAAAGTTTTAATCTTTTGGTTTGGAGGCCTAATTATAGTGACAGTATTGGGGTCCCATTTGGATGATATTATACACAATCCAAAAACTTTCCTTTACTTTTGATCACATTCTTCATCAATCTACTACTTCAAAATGCATTTTACATAAAATAAAAAATAAAATAAAATGGGGCTCAAACAGGCCCATAGAAGTACTTTTTTTTGTGTGTTTCAAAGCAACATTTTGACGGCACTTGTTTTTATTTCACTATACACAACATTTATAAATTTGAAGATTAGAAAAATGGGACGAGTAAGCAACAGAGCAGCATCCTCCTCGTACATGTTTGTCTTGCTTGATACAAATCTTTTGTTCTAAGTTGGTTTAGATGCATTACTATGATGTGCATAATTTGCTTATCCATCGAGGCAATGGAATTGCACAATACATGACCACAACAAACTAAGCCCCCGCTTGGTTGGTATGGATTAAAATCTAAATTTTAATCTAAGTCAAAGTCATTAATTAATTTTAACCATATATTTTGTGGATCCACAACTTTTTAACCACATTTCATCAATTTTTATCAAAATCTACTAAAAATTTGATTTTAATTCCCACCAAACAAGGGCTAAGTTTGTCAAAATATATTTGAAAAGCTGTTACACGACTTCTTTATGGTATTTTTCTTTCAAATTCGTGTTATACACATGCAGTGCTCAATTGCCTTCTCTCAAGACATTGCATGACTTGAAATGCGCTCTTTGATCAGGCACCATCCAGAAAGGTTGATAATTGTACGAGTGAATGTATGCAGAAAGGTTGATTATTTCAGACTTAGCTTTGTTCCAGTTGCTTCACTGTTTCTACTTTCAGCATACCATGCAATCCGAATACATGGTAAGATATTCAAAATTTTCTAAAATTCAGAAGATTTTATATTTCTGCTATTTAATGTCTAAAATAAGGAAAATCCATTGTGCATTAACACAATTGATGTGAAACATTTTGTATATTGAAATGCTAGCTCAAATGGAATAATTGGCCGCGGGAACTACAAACTTGATCCTGTTAAGAGATTAAACACTCAGAATGCTACATAAGAACTGGCGTATGCAAGGATAATATGTTTAAGTTGTGCACTAAATCTCTTCCTTTCTCTAAAGACGCAGCTTTCCTTTTCGAGTGATTTCTGAAGCGCAACTTGGTAATGGGTTCACATTGATGATGCGTTTGCAGAGAAAATCTCACTCTCCAACTTTTGCCAGTCACAAGGGGAAAGCTGACAGAACTTGGACTCAATCTCTTGGGAGGAGGCAGGTGATGAGACTGGAATGATGGAGTAGTCAAGGGAGGTGTGCTGCTGAAGTTTCGCCTCCTGCCACCTTAAATATGACTGCTGTAACTTCCACAGAACCTGTCCTCAAAAGACAATTATTATATTTGGAACTTCAATGTTGCATTATATCGCTTCTCAGGAGCGTCATTCAAATTTATAGTATTGGAAACACAAAAATTAGAATCTGTACATGGTGATTGATGAGAATTTGAAGTGGCTGACTTTAGAGAGGGAGAAAGTGGAGTGGCCTGAATAACTGATCCAGCAATCTTCAGAGTAATATTGCCTTCCCACCCCCACCCCAAGAAGAAAAAACTGTTGCATGAAAATAATAAAGGTGGATTAAATTCAAAGAACGTTTCAGACCAGAACTAGCAAATGATAAGGATCCTGCAAACGTAGACTTTCCAGAGTTATTTCCCTTCTGATCATTGTTCACTGATTTCTGATCGTCAATGGACCCAAAACTCGAAGGGGTAACATCTTCTTCCTCTTCCTCGTCTTCCTCGTCTTCAGCTTCTGTTCAAAGTTTTCTCAAATGGGCTTACTTCGTCAGATATAACATCATCATCATCAAGCCGATATTCCATTTTCTTTTCCATTTCTTTCTGCATTCTCTTTAATTCCTCATCCAAGTCTTCCATGGCCTCCTTCAGAGACAATTCAGCTTCCACCAATTCAAGTTCTTTCTTCAATAGCTCCATCTTTGTCTCGCTACCTTTCTTCTTTTCTTCACTCCATTTCTCCAATGTGTCCAACATAGGTCTTTAAGCATTTTCTACAGCTGTTATGAGGTACATCCACCAGTTGCGTTTCTTGACACTTGCTTCGCGTCCATAGAACTCATCAAATCCAAGGGGTAGGAACTCAGCCTTGTTTGGATCAATATCTTCCCCTTCCTTTAGAGGAGGTTGCCAAAATAATCGGTTCCCATGTTCTTCATTATCCACATAGTTGATAATTCTTCCTGTTGGAGTGTGTACGACGAGGGGATCCTCAGTGTATTGGAGTTTTGATGGATCTTCAGGATCAGGTTCTGGTTCCTTGTGAGTATAAATTCTGGTGTTTCATCTGATCAAACAAACACAAAAAGAACACGAACCAACTAAAATTAATTGCCAGTAATTAGGAGCTAAATTTTAACAAGACCAATCACTATTCCAGAGAATCCAAACACTCGTGTGGAAATTAATTTTTTCTACCTTTCTTCTTTTCTTCACTCCATTTCTCCAATGTGTCCAACATAGGTCTGCAAGCATTTTCTACAGCTGTTATGAGAGACATCCACCAGTTGCGTTTCTTGACACTTGCTTCGCGTCCATAGAACTCATCAAATCCAAGGGGTAGGAACTTAGCCTTGTCTGGATCAATATCTTCCCCTTCCTTTAGAGGAGGTTGCCAAAATAATCGGATCCCATGTTCTTCATTATCCACATAGTTGATAATTCTTCCTGTTGGAGTGTGTACGACGAGGGGATCCTCAGTGTATTGGAGTGTTGATGGATCTTCAGGATCAGGTTCTGGTTCCTTGTGAGTATAAATTCTGGTGTTTCATCTGATCAAACAAACACAAATCAACAAAATCCAAATTTATGAACAATGTCGTAGATTTGACATCAAAGAAATAATGTAGGCACCGAAACTTTTTAAAAGTTTCTGTAACCCATAATGGAGCTAGAATAGAAACCAAGACCACAAATAATGAATTAACCGAGTGGAGAAAAATTAGTATTTAGCATCTTTAGACCGCCAATATTCAAGCTCGGCAGGCATAGGTAGCGTTAATGGAGCTCTATAGAATGAGTTCAGCCACATCTCTCTCTCTTGATCCACCTCATGAACATACATTCTCCAATAATCCGGAACCTGCAATCATAAACATGTCGTTTTACATTCCTGAATAGATCAGTAACTATGTCAACCATGATGTCAAAAATAATGTACGTGTAACATGATTGTAATAGTATATATTTGACAAATTTGCATACCATTCAAATGTCCTTTTTTTTCCCTTCACAGTCAAAAGGCATACCATACTGCTGACATTAAACTGCTGATTGTAATAGTATATGTTTGATAAATGATTGGTCAACTTTTGGCTTATTGAGGATTATGCTACATTCATACGATGCACACCCTCAAACTAGGACCTTGCAAACTTGTGATTTAGGATCCTAGAAGTTCAAGCTATTAGAGTACTATATTATATTTCTCGTAACTAAAGAGCTCATTATCCCAGGGATTCTGTTTCTGATATATTTTAATTTTCATATCATCACCCTTTTACTTTTGTATATTCCCTCAATTAAGGTGTTTTTTCATCTAGGACATTGTAGCCTTGTAAGGTCTTGACATACAAGAAGGCAACACAGGTATTTCGTGAGTTTAATGAATTTGAATAGAACTTTAATTTGAGTCCTCTGGAAGAAGAAACGAGTGAGAAAAAGAAAAGAGAATGCAACATACTTCCATCAGGCTTATTGACAAACATCCGAGCCTTGGCTGCAGCTACCTCTGCTATGCCTGCATGCATCTGAATTCTGAAATAACATACCATTAGTTTTTCTCACCTCCAGCTGGTACAAAGCCGAGAGAGAGAAGAGAACAGAGTGAACATTCTAGAACTACAGCTGAACTATCTGCGTCACAAGTTCACAACCATGTGAATCCTCCAAAAGCCTCTCCAAAATAGAAACGTTCCCGCAATGTTCAGAAACTAGTTTCTGATGCATTGCCAAAAACATGTACCGAGATATAACTATTTCTATTGGAAAAAAAAATATAAATCGGAGAAAGAATTACAAACCCCATGACCTTCCATGTTATTTTGGAGCCATTCTCCTTCATACCTACAAGCAGCAACGGATTCTTAAAAACTCTTTAGGAGGCATACATCGATATTTGATATGAAGTTAGAAGTGTCTTCATGCTCCTTCACATCAAAAAATACTACAGGAATTATCTAAACAAACCTGACCAGCCCTTGCTCAGCGACATAAACACCTTTTCCATGTGCCAAGTCATCCCAAACAGTGCCTTCATACCTTTTGGAAAAATAAAATCCATCAGTGCTAGACATATGGTAAGGAAGAAGGGGGGGTAGTCACTGTAGAAAATAGACCAAAATCCTTGCTCATCCAGTAAATCCGTACCCAAGAACTAGTGATGGCACGCACTAAAAGAACACGAACCAACTAAAATTAATTGCCAGTAATTAGTAGCTAAATTTTAACAAGACCAATCACTATTCCAGAGAATCCAGACACTCGTGTGGAAATTAATTTTTTACGAACCAACTAAAATTAATTGCCAGTAATTAGGAGCTAAATTTTAACAAGACCAATCACTATTCCAGAGAATCCAAACTCTCGTGTGGAAATTAATTTTTGCATTGGGTAATGTTAACATTAGAAGCAAGGCAGATGTAAAAAAGAAGAAAAAGAACTCCAAATTCAAGTGAGTAATCTATAGACTATAGTCATGGATCTAGAGAACAGAATCAAAAGCATGCCCAAGAAGCACAACAGATAGTATTCATCAAACCAGCCTTTTCAAAACTGAAAACATCAAATACTATGGACTTGGAATTTAATAATATAACCTCTGAAAATGATCGAAAATGTATGATAAAACCGTATCAATAAAATCTGACCAAAAACTACCACATAAAAATAAATAGTTTCGCTTTTTCAATATAAACAAAGAGTAAAAAAGAAACAAAATCTCAATCTTCCATCGGGATAATGGTTCAGTCTCTGAATTACAATGCAGCAGAAACGTCAAACTGAATTCTTTAGTCTTAAGACCTTGCTTTCTCCATCTTCCATAGAACAGTTATAACATCATTATCAAATACACATGAAACTGTATTTTAAAATTCACAAACTAACAATGGAAACCAAACTACAAACTAATCAATCCTTCCTCTAATCAAAACACAGATAGCATTAAGGCTTCAGTTGGTCGATCATAAATTGGTGTGTGCCAGAATGCTTTTTCATTAAGGCTCCATTTGGTTATTATGTGAAAAAACTTTCGTTCCTTTTCATCTCTGGTGTTTGGTTGATAAATTTATACGGAGTTAAGTCAAGTTGTGCTCAACAATTCTAAAATGTTTATAGAAGTTTTTACCAGTATCGTGTTCCATGATAGTAAATGCGATAAATCACCAAAAAGACCTTCTACATTGAATAAGCAAAGCCTAAACAAATTGGACTTTTCAACACTGAAGATAATCTCTAAAACTAAAAAGGCTACAAAACTAAAGGTGTTAGAAATGAATATCTTAAAAAGAAATGCCGAAATAATCAGAATGATAGTTTTCTAGTCTCTGTGGAACCAACACTTAGTTCAAATGCAAAAAGAAAAAGTGAACACAAAATGCACCATCATTTCAAATAAACCATCCGACAGATGAACACGATTTTAAAACTTTTCCAATATAAAAATCCAACTTACGAACTGCCATCAGCGAAAATGTAGCTAACCCAACGCAAGAACTCCTCAATCCTATCCAGCTCCTCCATCACCGCCTTCGGATTCGAAATATCATAATGATTATCTGGAATCACCGGAAAACTTTTCCGGTAGGGAATATAAAACATAGCAATGGGGGTCACGTCTAGCCTTAATCTCGTCAGTGATAATGTCTACCTCCTCTTCGTCAACCCAATTCGGGTCCCATCCAGGTTTGGTCATTGCAATTGGAGCATCACCCCAGAGCTCCTTCAAGTCCTCCTCCCGCCAGTTCTCCCGGTCCCTCGGTGTTAGGTTTTAGTTGTATTGGCAATTCTTCAGACAAATGATTACTGTAAAAGAATAGGATTATTACGAAAGAATTGTAAAAGGTAAGGAGTCTTTTGGAGGGTTGTACAGATGAATTAGAAGTCTTTGGGTTCGAGTATGGAATGGGAAGAAAGAGTCGTCGGACTTACGCTAGCTCGTTGCCTAGCTGATGCTCAAGCGACCAAAGCAGAATCAGTGTCGCCCGCCAGTTTCTCGGCTATAGCTTGAGTGACGCACATCTCGCTTGCCTGGTGCTCGAGCGATGATATTGTCCGAGAAAACCTAGTTTGCGTTTTTCAAAAGTTTTATCTATCATGTACTACCTAAACACCTCCTATTATAAAGAGTGATGCTTGGAGTACATAATTTGGGTTACACAATGGTGTCCATACACTCACATGAGGTGGGGTTCGCTCGAATATTTTATTTGAGTGGACTCCACCCCATATGAGTGTATGGACACTATTGTGTAACCCAAATTATGTACAAGTAGAGTTATTCTATTATAAATACCTAATGCCCAGTACATTTTAGTTGGTGGTTGATCATTGTTTTACATCTTCATAACATCATTACAAAATCCAAGAATACATCCAAAATCTAGATTAACCTTTTGATTCTTGAAATCAATCAACCACAAGTTCGGGAAAAACGTCAAATTCGTATAATCCAAAACATCAACTTCCTAGATATCATTAGGAATATACTTTCTCAATAGCTTTCAGAGGTTGCTGAAGATTGAGGGAGGTTAGACCAGAAGCACTGGAAGAGAATAAAAACGAGTCGTTCTTGGTGTTCCACAAGAGATAAACAATTCTAGAAAATCGAAAACAGGTGTGAGTGAAGCACGTTCTAGCAGGTCTTGAAAATTGCAGGTTTTAGATCAATGAGTCTAGTGGATTCTCTAAACTGGATCACACTATAAATTCTTATTGTCTATAATGGAATCTACTGGTTTGGTCCTGGAGATTTTATCAGTTAAGGGTTTTCTTCGTCATCAAATATTGTGTTATTTACTGCTTTAATTATTTATTGCGTCAATTCAACATGGATTAATTTGACTTGAATGACTAAACATGTAGAACAATTAAAAAGTGACTTGTTGCTTTTAATTGATAAATTTAATTTCGTGTTATTCACCTATTAAGTTATTTTAGGGCCGAACTAGTAACTATCACTCGAGAAATCAAACAGGTCTTCGTGATAGACATACGCTTCTTCTTCCTTTTCTCATTCTTTGTAAAGGCGCTTGGAGTTCAGTACCATGGTGAAGCAGTGGATTGTGGACTCGATGGTGTTTTCAGATTTCAAGTCATCGATGCAAGGCCGAGTGTATGATAGTGGTTCATCGTCAGAGTCGGAGGATTCCGAATGTGTAGACTCAGATTCAAGTTATTCATCTTCTGGGTATTTGGATTCCATTTGGGTCTCTTCCTCGTTTGACATTGTTGGTTTTTGGAGCTTCACGTTCACAAGAGCAAAGATGTAGGAGAGGAGATAATGTGGGAAGGTAAGGGTGATTCGGTAAAGAAAAGCCACGATTTTATTAATTACTAGTTTTGTGCCCGTGCAATGCACGGGTTGAGTTATTTTGAAGATAATGTTTAGTGTGTTAAATATATTAAATTATCGTGAATTATATCTTGAATGTTAGATTTGGACAATTTATATTATCCCAGTAAATGCAACGCCCCCGACGGGGACCGACCTACCTGATCAGGTCGCGGGGGTAGAGGGTGCAGCACCCCTTGTGGGGGTTTGGGGGCAACACCCCCGAAAGGAAATTATAGTTTTCGTGTAAATAAATTTATCTGTTGAAGAGTTTATCTCTTGTAAATAAATTTTTTTTTTTACAAGTATTAAATTTGCATAATGTAATAAATGTTTTGTATTCGTGTATTGAATTAATATTTTCATTGATTGAATTGTGTTTGACATTTAAAAGAAAAAAAGAAGAAGAATGAATGTCACTCCCCGTGCGCGCACGGGGAGAGGCACACTCCCGGTGCGCTCCCCGTGCGCACGGGGAGATGCTAACTTTTTTATTTTACTTTCTTTTAATTCTCCTCTCTTCTTCAATTTAAATTTTTCCCCAACATTTTGTTTCCTATGATTTTCCACCGCCTACATTTTTTACCAGAGAAATTCTCCTTTTTCTCTCTTCTTCAAAAGCGTTTTGTGAGGGAGGATAAAATAGGAAGAGAGAAATACGTGTGCGCGCACAGTGAGATGCAAACTCCCCGTGCGCACACAGAGAGTTCAACCACCGTCTTTCACTAAGGAAAATACCGCGTCTCGTCGCCTACATTTTTGACGAAATTTTTATAATTTGATTTTCCTTTCTCTTCTTCAATTTAATTTTCCCCCAACAATTTGTCTTTTATGACCTCCCACCGCCTACTTTTTGACCAGAGAAGATTCTCCTTTTTCTGAGGATAGAATTCTTTTGAAGAGGGAGGATAGAATTTTTATGAAAAGTTGCATCTCCCCGTGCGCGCACGGGGAGAAGTTCAATACTGTAATTTTTTTTTATTTCTTTTTTTTTTACTTGTCTTTCCCACTCAATCCAGTCAACAATTGTGAGTAAGGAAGAAGTCTATATTACCCTTTTGTTTTGATAAGATGATGATGAAAATCGTTTCACAAATGAACAGTAAATGATGGAGAAAAAATGAGAAAAAACAATAATTAGTGGGGATAAAATGGGAAGATGAAATACGTCCTGAATGAATAGTAAATGAAGGATTCCCTCTTTTAATAGAAGAGGGATTATCTAAATTTTAACTCAGTTTTGTAGTTGAATCAAATAGGATTAAAAGTTTAAATCCAAAATATTCTTTAAAAAAACACACAAAAATATTAAAATTTAAGATAGAGAGTCAACAATTAATTTTGACAACATATTTAATATTTTATAGAACTTACAACTTTCCAATAATATATTTTATCATTTTTTATCAGAATTTACTAAAAATCTGATTTTGTTCTAAACCAATGAGGGTTGTCTTTTTATTAGTGTTCTAAAAAGCGTAAAGCGTGGTTGGCGTGGAGGCCAAACTTCAAGCTTTATGAGTATAGGCGAAGTTCAGGCGTAAAAAAACGTTTTTTATTTTAAATTTTGTATCATTATAAAAAAATTCAATAATTCAAATAATACATACCAAACATCTAAAATTATAAAATATTGTATTTACTTAATAATTCCTACATAAAGATAAGTTTCAAAACCATAATTACATAACATATAACTTGTAGCTTAAGTTTTATCTAATTGCACTCTTTATCGGATTTCAATTCAATATCTTTTTCTTCATTTAATTCGTCCTCTATATCGTTCGATACAAAATCATCATTCTCGGGCTCCCTTATTTCGTTTTGATCATTTCTTGACTCTTGTCTAGAATAGTAAAATTTACAGTACAATATATTTATTATCAAAATCCAAAACATTTGATTGATTGAGGGAAAATCAAAAAGAAAAAGAAGAATGTAAGCAAAATTTATTGAGAATCTATAAAATATCGAGAATCACATGCCCCAAAATTACAAATATAATGTAAAGCATAATAACATCATAATGTCATACATACTTGATTCCTAAATCAGTGCGGTGTGCGGAGAAATTGAGATGTTTAACGCCGTTCTTCCGTCTTCTCAATTATCTGGAGTCTGGAGTTTTTGAAATTTGAAGGAATGGTGGGCTACTGAGCCTGAGCTGTGGGTTTTATTTATTTTTAAAAATAAAATAAAATTGAGCTTCCTTAAAATCTGGGCTTGAGGCGGAGGCGTGCCCAGGTGTCCCTAATCACTAGGAACGCCTAGACGAGTATTAAACGGTCAACATTGATCGCTTAATTCTCGCTTTGGCTTAAGGCAAAACGTTTTCATCACGCTTTTCGTCTAGGCGCGCTTTTTATAACACTGCTTTTTATAGCTTGTTGTATTCAAGAATTCAGAGCCGAGCAGTAAAATCATAAAATTAATATGGGGTATGAAAATGGGGAATAGAAATTAAAATTTTATATAGGGAAACATCCTTAATCTACGAATATTCCTATTTAGGACAAACTCTATCTTGATTATTGTATAGTCGGTCCTTAGTCTTAAATGCAACAATATGCATGATGCATAAAATACGTAACACACTATAGTAAAACTATGTCAAGTGGTATCACATCTCGAGGGAGCCTACTGTAAAGCCCATGATGTGATAAGAAAAGACAAAATTGGAATCATATGATTTACGATTAAATGTAGAAGTTGCAACATGGAGGTAGTTTGCAAAAGGTCTCCGAAATCTTCTCGGTCGATTGGATGACTCTCTTCGAAAGGGGAATCCGAGGTCGACAAAGACAATGCGTTTTTGGGCTTCAAGGAAGACACTCTTCGAAAAGGAAGAAAATGGAATTTTTAGGGTTGCAAGGCTGTCATACTGGGCAGGAAGGAGAAATAAAAATGATGCTAATTTTCCCTCTATTTTGTTGGATTTTAATGGGCATTGCATGCTTTCCTTCCTTTTTCTCCGGTCACGTGAACTTTTTTTAAGTTTTCTGTAAGGCTTCTGTGAAGCTAGGTCTGTACACCCAACTTTTTCCAGTTTGGGAATAAGGTTTCACAACTATAGTACAAATTTTATCATGCACTTTTTAAAGTAAAAGGACGATGCTTAATAGCACTGATGACTCAAGCAATTTGAGACTGTTAGGTCCAAAATATATGGGCAAAGTTCGGTGCTCAGAATATCATTTAATCGAGTTGTAAGTAGTTGAGATGTCGGGTGTTGGGAATGTGTTTTGAAGGGATCAAAGACGGCTCAAGAAAATCAAGAAAGTGTCAAAATCGCTAGCTAACCGCCATGCAGATCGCTCTAGCAGTTTTAGCGGAGAAGGACAGCTTGATTTTCGCCTAGAGCGATTGTATTATTGGCCAAACCTCAGCTCACGATTTTCTAGTTTTTTACAATACAAAACAACATCAAACACTCTTATTATAAATACTCAAGGCATATTTCATCCCTATTGTGGGTTGAGCTCATATTCATTCAAAAAAACAATTTGTCGAAGATCAATTACATAATTCATAATTTTCTTGACTTAACCGCAAGATCAAAATACCAAAATATCAGAAGATCAAGCACCGACAAAATCTTTTACCAATTAGCCTTCAAAGTTCTGAAGAAACTGGAGTTCCAGTTTGTGAAGAATGAGTTCGTTCTTGGTAATCCACAATGAAAAAAGAAGTTCAGAGATTCGGGAGTTAGCGCTGGAGTGCACGACCGAGAAATTCTTCGGTGATTACAGGTTGAGGGTCAGAATCTACTAAAGTTTAATTATATTTGAACTAATTTTGTGAGCCAAATATTTTATAGTTGAGCTTTTTCTGACAAGGAGTGCTCGGATGTTTTTTATCATTTGAAAAGTTCTTCGAGAGGGTTTAATTTGATTAAACTTCATCTAGATACAATATTTGTGACTTGTTGTATGTTATTATTTTTTAATTTTAATTCCGCGTATTACACTTATTCACCCTCACTATATATTAGTTGGGTCAAATCTCGTAATTTCAGAGACCTTTGACATAATTACGAGGGAGCTTCCCAATATCAATAAATAAAAAATTAATGGTGCAAACAATCAACAACGTAAACTTCGTCAGTGATAAACAATTATATGATTGTTAATAATTATGATTGAAATCAATATATGTTGTTAATTTATTTTCGATATAATAAACCCTATACCCTAAACCAACACACCCGTTCATCGAGTTCTCAAAGTATAAGGATAACCCACAATAATGAGAGAAAGATTACATACCAATTAACTCGGGAGGACCAATAATTATATTACTTTTTTTATTGATGTAGGAATCCACAACCGCTACCCGTGAGTGCGCAGTGGGTAAATCCCATTCCATGTGCAGTTGCCCCACAAACTATACACGAGAAATAAACTGCATTAGGCAAGCCCGACGCGACGGGCTCGATCGAGGAAGTGTTGGTAGGGAATTCGAACTCGTGACATTCGGTCTCCACGTTCACCTGCATCACCAACTCAGCCACCTCCGAAGGGGTCAATAATTATGTTACTTTTGGCTGACAGGGAGGATACGTTACTGAAAACAATTTTCATGATAAGTTTTTGTAACTTTTAAATATCAAGTTTTACCTATAATGTTTTTTTCATATAACTTTATAAATGACGGAGATCTAGACTTTACTTTTTACGACATTAATCATAGCATAATGTAATTATTTAGAACCCGTTTGGTAGAGATTAAAATAAGATTAAAATTGAAAAATTAGTCGTTATTGTTGACTTTTATTAGACGAATGAGACCCAATAACGGCTATATTTTCAATTTTAATTGGACTTTAATCGGTATCAAACGGGCCATTACTAAGAATATGAACATGGGAGTTTGACCACGTCCTTGAAAGATGTAGGGTTAGGTTTGCTGAACTTTTGTTTTTACTTCTATTTTTTTTTTAAAAGAGCTTCAAAAAAACAAAAAATATATTAGACATGCTTCATTTAAAAGTTCTTATAACAAGATTTTTTTTTTTAATAAAATTATCAAAACACGTTCAAAAATATATTTTTCATTTCAGAAGTAATTTTTTAACTTTTAAAAAATCTTATCAAAGGGCCACAACCGTCTTAGTCCAAATAATTCAGCGGCAAAACTATCCTCTTGTTCTTTCTATTTCGTTGGACACGTGGAAAAGTAACCATAAACGTATTATTTCGTCAATAAAAGGTTTCTTTATTTTATAATCGGCTTATTAGCACAAAACGTCCCTACGTTTGACAGTTAGTGTGCAAAACGTCCCAACGTTTCATTTTTTTGCATTTTCGCCCCTATTTCAACGTTTCAGTGTGGAAAACATCACTTTCACTATTTTTCAGTGTAAAATGATCAAAATACCCCCGATTTTAAATAAAACAAATAAAATAAAAATAAAAATAAAAAATAAATTGTAATTACATTCCCAAACTTTTTAAAAAGTGCAAGTGAGTCCAAAAGTCTTATTAAAATGTTTAAGCACAAAACGTCCCTACGTTTGACACTTAATGCGGAAAACGTCCCTACGTTTCAAACATGTTTGTACTTGTTTAATAGCACAAAACGTCCCTACGTTTGACACTTATTGCGTAAAACGTCCTTACGTTTCATTTCTTTTTACATT
>CAIGRF010002092.1:0-10465 GCA_903798235.1 Fraxinus ornus | reverse complement strand
CTCTCTCTCTCTCTCTCTCTGCCCCCCCCACATAAAATAACATTGAATTGATATTTTAAATGATTTTATTTTTGTGATGAATTATTATCATAAAATTTACCTCCCCTTGTTTGGGATCATTAAAACCTTTGTTTGACAATCATTATTATAAAACTCTATATTTTATATATTTATTTTCAATCATATATTTACTTAATAAAATATTTTGCACGTAAATTTAAATATTTATTTTTATCAAATAATGGTCATAAAAGCGCAAAATACTTTTCGAAAAAAATGTGTTTTGAAATAGTGATTTTTTGGAGATTGCGCAGCTAAGAAATATTAAAAAAATTTAAACTTACATATAATATTATTTTATAGAAGTAAAATAATTCTTTTTAAAAACAAAATGTATTTTTTGGAAAAATAGAGTCCATAGGCTATAACTTATTTATCAGGTATCAACTTATCACTTATCAATTATATATTGTAATTTTAAGAAAGTCAAACTTAAAATTAGCATTAAAAGAAGTCACACTTGCGCTCTCTTTCTGAAAATTTCACACTCTCTTACTTCTCTTCTCAAAAGTCTCTCTCTATGCGAATTGCGAAGTGCACATTTGAAAGTGGATATGCATAAATGTACGCCCAATTGTACTTGTAATTCTCAAACTCAGATCTGTTCTCTCGTATTTTCTTCTCCCTTTTGCCCTTTATTGTAACACAAAGTATTGGATTTGAATTTTTCAACTTCTCTACGAAGATCATGATCTGAAACTTGTTCTATTACATATCACGCATTGATCTGAAACTTGATAAACACTTTTTTTGATTTCCTTTTACGAAAATAGTGAACTGATTCTCTCCAGGGTTCTGCATTGATCAATTTTATCCTGGGTTCTTCATATATCAGTGCACGCTCTCTACTTGCTAAACCTGTGAAAAAAGAATTTTGGTAAGTTCTTGTAGTAGAATTTTGATTCTGTTTATTTTTCTTGGATTTTCTTCCTTGCAATCTTGAATTTGTTTGTCTTCTATTATGCTCTCTGTACGGAAATAGAATGATCAATACTTTTGTGATTGTCTTGTTTCAGTTTTCGAATAGGACGTTGACCTTTTCTGAAAATTCTGAAGTATTCGCTGGGTCGTAGTGCGTATCTGTCTCTGTCTTGGCTTCCTAGGGTTTTGTTTCTTTAGTAGTCGGAAGTCGTCTTTGTTTCTTTCTGAATTAACCAATTGTCCTACATCAGTCAAATTTTCTTTTTAAAGATTTTTTTTTTTTTTTTTTTTTTTTTTTTTTCATAATTGGTTATTTTTTCTTCTCAAACTTTTTCCCTCATTGTATTTTGTTATGTTACTTTTCTGCATCCATGACTTTTTCAATTATTTTGCCATTGAGTTTTCTGCTTTAAAATTTCTATGGGTGTGGCTCTCTGCATCAGTTTTTGAAATATCCCCACCCCCCCCGTTTAAATGTTTCTTTTCTTGAAATAGGGCCTTTATTAACTGTTTTTAACAGTAATATGCTTCTGTTTCGAATTATTAACTGTTTCTTTTTGTTTCTAGTACATCTTGTTATTGTAATGTTTTGATCTTGATTAACTGGCTAGTAGTATTAAATATGATTCTTGATTCTTTATTTATTTTTTTTCTTTCTTGCTTTTACAGAGTTATTGGATTTGGGGTATTACATTCAAAGATTTACTGTAGATCGGTCCGCATTGACCTCAAAAATTCTCTTCTGCATTGCATAAGAAGGAAATGAGGGATGTTTTCTTGGTTGGGAAGAACAGCATCTTCATGTTTGCGACCTTTGGGCCGATATGCCCGTATGAACAAGGATGATGATGATTCTTTGAGAGGTGAGGACGATGCACGTCTCTGGTGCAAAGACCTTGAGAAGCATTCTCATGGGGAGTTCTCATTCGCAGTGGTCCAGGCAAATGAACTTCTCGAGGATCAGAGCCAGGTTGAGACTGGTCAGCATGCCACCTTTGTTGGTGTTTACGATGGCCATGGGGGCCCTGAGGCATCTAGATTCATCTGTGACCACCTCTTTAATAACCTGATCAGTGACGCTTCTTTCCTTGCCCTTTTCTTCCTTTTTATGTAGTTGTTATGTAAATATTTATTTCTATCCTCCCAGAGAGAGTTTCTGACTATGTTTAATTTGAATTAAATGACAAAAAGCAATACATATTAATTGCATTTTTAATTCAGGGTAAATCCCCATAACTGGGTGGTATCCCGTGACTTGTCCTGAATTGTTTTGCAGGCTGGGTTTGTAATGTGAGGATTTATTTATTTATTTATTCAATTTAAAAAATCCTTAAATTAGAACTTGATATCCATTCGATTTGTAATGATATTAGGTATCTCGTAATTGTAGGGATCTTAATTTTTGAATATAGGAAAAAGAAATAAAATCCAACTTTATATGAACTTTATGGTGTTCGTGATGTAGTTTTGTAAAATGATAAGCAAATATTATGTTGATTATGGTGAATGTCTTTGCTGCACTTATCTTGTTGTGTGGTATGTTTTAGTGCTTTTTATTCTTTTGCTCTGCAGGCCAGTTTGATTGTTTCTTTATCGACTGAGTGAGCTCAAACAAGTGGCATCATGGTTCTTTTCTTTATTGTTACTTTTATTTTCAAATTTTTGGACATCAGGCATTGACAGATTCAATTCTTTCCAGTAGCTGTCATGTTAGTTGTTAAGTCTATGGAGGTCTGATTGTTAGTGATTTCACTTCATATACATGTCATTATGTAGATAAATTTGTCATTTGGTACTGTTCTAAATTTAAATAGCTTACACTTTTACGTGCTGCATTGGAGTTCTGTAAATAAACTAATGAAAGGTTCATAAATCAAAATTTCACTCATTTTGATTTAGAACAAGAACATCTGGCCACTATATATGGTTATCATTGAGTTCCTTGATGTCTGTACTATCAATTTGATATTTCTAAATCTTCAGCTTATTGCCTTTTTTCTCTTTGTCTGTTTATTGTTTTTAAGTAAACAATCGCTGGATTAATTAATTAATTTATTTTTTTTCACATCAGTTTGGACTTTTTAGTAAGAGCTATCCTACTCTTCATCATTTTTTTGTTTATTGATGTTATATACTGATTTCATTTTTCCGAAGCCAGTCTATGAGTTTGGCTGATGTATGACATGGCACAATTTGTTTTTTCCTTAGGACTTGCTCGTGAAAATGGAACTATATCTGAGGATATTCTGAGGAACGCCTTTTCTGAAACTGAAGATGGTTTTCTAACTCTTGTCAGAAAAGCATATGAAATTAAGCCATTAATTGCAGCTATTGGGTCCTGTTGTCTAGTTGGAGTAATCTGGAAAGGTACACTATTTGTTGCAAATCTGGGCGATTCTCGGGCTGTACTGGGTTCTGTAAACAGATTAAATAAAATTGTAGCTGAGCAGCTGACCAAGGATCACAATGCCAGTTTTGAGGAGGTTAGAAAGGAGCTCAGGTCTTTGCATCCGGAAGATTCGCATATCGTAGTTATGAAGCAGGGGGTCTGGCGCATCAAAGGCATTATACAGGTTTACTACCAGTTAACCTTGAAAAGCTTTCAGTGCATTTTTGGCAAATACAATTGGGCAGGACTAGACAGTATAAAAAGCAAGATATTAGCTTATTTTTGTTCCTTCCTACTGTCTAGTACTAACTACTCGTCCCCACTGAACATGCAATCAGTTTTCTACTTTCATGCATATGACAACTTCCATTTTCTTTATCAATTCAATTATTCACTCTAGAAGTTAGTCGTGAAGTATTATGTTTTCTGTAGGTCCATTTGGAAATGGGTCTCTAAGCCCAATAAGTGTGCTTTTTGTGCACCAAGTACAACTGTCAAAACAGTCATACGTTCTGTGAGACAAAAAATCTTCCTGGAACTTAATGATGACATAATTTTATGTTTCGTGAATTATATTAACTCAATTAAACTAAAGGCGTTGTAAAACTTATGTTCATGTTATGCATACACTGATATTTGGATCTACAAGTTCTGATCAAAATGTATGTCTAATCAGTAGAATTCAGATTATAACCTCAAGCTGCTACATCTGACCCTTTATTAATTAATTCTAATTCTGGATTTGATTGATAGTCCAACTTAATAGTCCATTCATCAAACTGTGAATTTCAACCTTAGAGAAGTACAAGAGTCAATGGGATGCGCTGTTCTTATTTAATGCTGCAGCCTGTCTTTACTTTTTTACTTTTATGTGCTGCATGCCGTAGTGTTTTTAATGGAGATGCTATTATCTTTGAGATAGGCTTGAATTCTGGTCACCCACACTCCCAAATGTTACAACTCTTCTGTTTTCTTTATGATTATTGCAAGATTAAGCCCATGTTTATTTCAGGTATCGAGATCCATAGGAGACGCCTACCTGAAAAGGCCAGAGTTTTCTCTTGATCCATCTTTTCCGCGATTTCACCTTAATGAACCTCTTCATCGACCAGTGTTGAGATCTGATCCATCTATATGCACAAGAGTTTTAAAACCAAATGACAAGTTTCTTATTTTTGCATCTGATGGTCTTTGGGAATACTTGACAAATGAGGATGCTGTTGAGATAGTTCATAATAATCCAAGAGTGGTGTGTAGGATTTTCTTATCTTCTAGTTTACGTATTATTTGTCCATATACACTTTCGTCAACATATTATTTCGTGATTTTCTTCATATTTTTCCTCGAATATCAGGGCATAGCCAGAAGGCTTTTAATATCAGCTATAAACCAGGCCTGTAAGAAAAGATGTGTGACGTATAATGAGCTCAAGAAGTTTGATAAGGGGGAGAGGAGACATGTTCATGATGATATTACTGTTGTTGTCATCTTCATAGACCATGAAATGTTCGAAAATAAGGCATCTGTACCTGAACTATCAGTAAGAGGATTTGTGGATACCGTTGGGCCATCAAATTTTAATTTTCCTCAAGTGAATCAAAGTGTCCTATCTGAAGGTTGCTCGTAATCTTGAATATGGAGAAGGCCAGCTGCAGCAAGTTTCGAAAATTGTTCCGTTGTCAAACCGAAAGTTTTGGAACTCTCTTAGTGTGTTCGAGCATACTTTTTCACATCTTTCTCTCTCTTCTATGCTATTTTGAATCTGCCCGTTTAGGCTCATCTGAGACGCCCCAACTTGTACACAGCCAAGTAGTTTGATTTTTATTCTTTTCCTTTCAGTTTAATAAATTCGCTGGGATCGACAAATTTGAATACTGAAATCTTGCATAGATTCTCAAGACATACAATTCTTGCTGTTTTTACAGGATCTGTGTTTTTGGCTTGTCTAGTAATGTTTTAGGACTTGCTCTGTTTACAGTAGTTATTTACCATCTCTAGAAGGAACCTAACTTTTTCAATAAACAATAATCATAAGGATAATCAATAATGTGACTGTTATGGTAGGCTGGTAATAAATGATTTAACCATGTCTTCTGAAGAAGCTACAACGAGAGCTTGTTTTCTCATAGAACTTTTTTTTTTTTTTTTCCTCGGATGTAGGTGAAGAACCTAACGCTATGTATTTCTACATGTATTTGATTGAAATGCTACCATTATTAGGGGTCGAATATTGTGAGAATATCAAAGTTTTTTTGGACGTCAAAATTAAATAGGCCACCAAAACTTTCAGCAAGGCAGAATATAAGTAAAGGGTACTTTAGTGAATAAAAAGATTCTCATTAAATGACAGTGATAAGCAGACAGTTAATCAAACAAATATTCAAGTACACTGAAAAGGAAGAAGTCAGACGATCTCTTAATCCAACACTCAATTTATAGTAACATTTAAAATACTCAACTATACTATAATTTGATATCAATGGAAAAACGAATATTGAGTACCACGATATTATTTTGTTGCAACAGTTCAAATCTTGAATGCTATAGACCCATACGAAAAAAATAAAATGTGAAAATACAAATGAGAAGCAGCAATTTCAGCAATCATAATGAAAAGCCTTTTCCAAAATAGAAAGTTATAAATTCCTCAACGACCACTTTTCTTCATAGGTAGTTTTAGAAGCACTTTCTGTGGACAATCGAAGGTCCAGACTCATCGTACTCTGCTTTTGCTATCCACATCTGCATTCACAGAAACAAGAAAGATCTCTCATCAGAAATTCTTGGAGTTACTTAACAGATGTTCAATCTATTTATAATCGGATGACTAAAACGTCAACCCTCGGAGTCATACGCCTCAGCTTTCCAACAATCAAGCGAAACACAATGGATTCACAAGGTTGACCTTTAATAATTGTGATGAAAAGTAACCAACCAAATAGATGCAATAGCCGAATTTTTATTCAGTTAGCCCTTGAGATTAGAAAACACTGTAATGCGAGAAGTTAAATAAAACAGTATAGAAGGTGTTAAAGAAAATCCCAATCATACCTGTTGGAATGTGCTGAGAGAGGCTAAAATGGAACCTCCGATCCAGACACTGTACTTCCTCTCAGGTGGAGCAACCACCTTAATCTTCATACTGCTTGGAGCTAATGCTGTAATCTCCTTGCTCATCCTATCAGCAATTCCCCCAAACATTGTCGAACCACCACTGAGGACAATGTTTCCATATAGATCCTTCCTAATATCTACATCGCACTTCATGATAGAGTTATAAGTCGTTTCATGTATTCCAGCAGATTCCATACCAATCATTGATGGCTGGAAAAGTACTTCAGGGCAACGAAATCGCTCTGCACCAATAGTGATCACCTGTCCATCAGGGAGTTCATAGTTCTTCTCCACAGAGGAGCTGGTTTTTGCAGTTTCTAGCTCTTGTTCATAGTCAAGAGCAATGTAAGCTAGTTTCTCTTTTATATCTCTTACAATTTCACGCTCAGCAGATGTGGTGAAAGAGTAACCTCGCTCAGTCAGTATCTTCATGAGGGCATCAGTGAGATCACGCCCGGCTAGATCAAGACGCAAGATTGCATGGGGGAGTGCATAACCTTCATAGATGGGGACTGTATGGCTGACACCATCACCAGAGTCCAGAACAATTCCTGGCATCAAGACAAACAAGTCATATTTTTTGCCAATAATGATATAATTTGACATATTAAAGAAGCCATTTTTTGCTGAAGTTTAATGACAGATGATACAACATATTTTTGTTATATCAATAATAAGTTTGGGCTTCGAAGGCTTCAAACCGAAGGCATTTTCTAGTATACAAAACACATTCAAGATCATTTAAGCTACAAGCACTCCAGAATATAGCCTAGGTCTCCATTTTGGTATATAGACTGCAGATGTCAACACCTATCATGTTTATGTCTTCTTCCTTTTTTCAGTTAACAGGAAAACATAATTTGGTTTGTCAAGAGGAATTAATATTCGGCATTCTTCTGTATACCAAAAAGTGAATATTAATTTCAGCATATATTTCCGAAAATGTCATTTTCTTGAGAGGGGTTTATTTCTTAAGATTTAGTTTTAATAGTTTTTATTATGCAACTGGCACACGACTTTTATCATTGTACAGTGTTAGTGGCCGTGCGTGCTTAGTATGAGAGCCAAAAATATGATTAGATCTTTAATATGCATCGATCAAATGAACAAATCAACATAGTTATCCTTGAGAAAAAGATGAAAGCACTGGCACGCCAAGCATCAATGTATGGTGAATTAAGAGGTACTAGCATTTTTCTTACCAGTTGTACGACCACTAGCGTAAAGCGAAAGAACGGCTTGAATGGCAACATACATAGCTGGAGTGTTGAAAGTCTCAAACATGATTTGAGTCATCTTTTCACGATTTGCCTTGGGGTTAAGAGGGGCTTCTGTCAAGAGAATAGGATGCTCTTCTGGAGCCACACGAAGTTCATTGTAGAAGGTATGATGCCAAATTTTCTCCATGTCATCCCAATTGCTGACAATTCCGTGCTCAATTGGATATTTTAGAGTCAAAATACCTCTCTTGGATTGAGCCTCATCACCGACGTAGGCATCTTTTTGGCCCATGCCAACCATGACACCAGTGTGACGTGGGCGGCCCACAATACTGGGGAAGACTGCCCTTGGAGCATCATCTCCAGCAAATCCAGCCTGACAATTATGAGATCTCATCATAAACTACTAGCTTCTAAAGTAAACTCTTAATTCACAAAGGCCAAGCAGTTGAAAAATCATCATTGGAAGTATTGGAATAATAAAAGTGTACAAGTTATTGGATGTTAGGTGGATACCTTGACCATTCCTGTTCCATTATCACATACAAGAGGCTGAATATCCTCGGCTTCTGCCATCTCTTAATATGATCTGGAAAATAGAATGACTTTCAGCTAATATGAGGAGATTTGATATTTTATTACTATGGACGTAAAAATTTGCAATTGATGTGATGCCAAAAAAAAAGATCAAAGCCACATGAACTTCATCTAGATTGACAGAAAATAATGTGATGGCACTGTTTTCATTTATTATTTGAAACACAAAATGCAATTTGACATCAAATAAACATGATATCCAGAGTTAACAGTGCAAGATTCATCCAGAAAAGTAGGTGTAAAAAAGGAGTGCCAACTTATGCACAATAAATTCCATAGATAGCAATTCAAATAAGCATTCAGCTCTCTACAGAGAAAGGACATATGAGCAGATCAACAGATCAAACATTTGGCAATCAGGACGAAATCATATTTCAGTTGTTAAATATCATTTCCATTAATGATAAACTTGTAGGCCTTCATTTGCCAAGATTTCAATGCCACCAACAATATTATTTGAATTCAGTCAGTTCATGTATATCTCAATTCTAGATTTATTATTTCGATGAAAAATTCCAAATTATAATAAATTCAAAAGAGATAAATCATTAAACTTTCACAATGAAACATGTATGGATTCCAATCCATTATGCAATATCCACCATATCACACGTTATGTTTTTGATAAATTTTGGTACTTTGATCATAACTCAGAATACGCACATGCAGTTCCAAGGATCTAGATTCATTAAGAGCATAAAAATAAAAAATAAATAAAATCGAAGGTTGAAGACAGAGATTACTCTGAGGCCTTTCTGAAAATGGGTTCATTTGCCAAGATTTCAATGCCACCAACAATATCAGAATTCAATCAATTCATGGATATCTAAATTCAAGATTTTACTATTTCGATGAAAAATTCTAAATTCTAAAAAATTCAAAAGAGATCCCAGATACATTCATCTGCATAAATCATTAAACTTTCACAATGAAACATAAATGGCCTCCAATCCATTATGCAATACCCACCAAATCACGCGTTGTGTTTTTGATAAATATCCGTACTTTGATCATAATTCAGAATACTCACATGCAGTTCGAAGGATCTCGATTCATTAAGAGCATAACAAAAAAAAATCGAAGTTTGAAGACAGAAGATTACCTCTGAGACCTTTATGAAAATGGGTTTCCCTTGTGGATTTGTGTAGGAAGTATGAGGTGCTGGCCTCTCTTGTTTAAAAACGGGGAAATGAAACTCTGGCTTAAACGAACCTAAAATTCAGGTTTTGAAGACCTTGTTTGTTAGTGTGAGGTCCCATGACAGCGAGCATCGATGGTGGATATAAGACCTGGCTCGCTTTTGCTGAAATGTCCTTTTTGCCATTTCAGGGTCAATTTTGGAATTTTTAATGTTGATATTAGTCCCTGTTTGTTTACCATTATTTTAGAACTTATTTTTTTTTTTTTCAAACTCATTTTCAATCACATTCTCGTAAAACATTTTGCATATAACTCAAGATTTTTCATACTTTCTAATCACACATTTTTTTAAAAAAATTCAGTATTTCAAACTCATTTTCTTTGAATAATGGTATACAGATAAATCGGCACTTAATTTAAGCTTATCTAATTATTTTAATTTGATTTAGTGATCGTGCCCAAATGCATAGGTTGTTGCATCAATAGGGATGAAACATATTCATGCAAGAAAAACATAGATGTAGTCAATTAGAATTATTTACGAGACGAGTTGAAATTTCATTTCAAAACAAGTTATTTTATTTTATTTTATTTTGAAAAAAAAGGTTAAAAGATAAGTATAATTAAAATATTATACATGAAATAAAAATTATGGTGTAAATATAATTATATACAATATAAATGGGTAAAAGGACCAAAGGGGACAGTTGTCAAAAAATTATCTTTGTGGATATATTAGTCCTATCCATGTCCCAGCGAAAATGATGTATTTATTACTTTTTCAGAACCCTTTTCTCGAGATTAGTGGTTGACACGTGGGAATGACAAATTATGGTACAAGACCAACTCAGCATTACCGTCCGAGTATCATGTGTGGGCTTGCCCATTTCTTTAACATAAAAGCATCTTCAATAATGTTTAGGGGTGTCCAAAAGTTTCGGATCGAATCGAACTCGAATCGAATCGAATCGAACCAAACGGTTCTTCACAAGTTAAATATCCGAACGGGTACCTGAATCGAGAA
>CAIGRF010002055.1:0-15130 GCA_903798235.1 Fraxinus ornus | reverse complement strand
AAAAAAAAAAAATCACTTACAAAAACAATTCCCCAAAAAAAAAAAAAAAGACTAGCGTCGTAAGAATTTTTCAGTAAGTGTTGGAAAACACAATACAAATTTCTAAAATTCCAGGCTTCCAGTCACCAGTAAAATTAGAAAACCATGTTAAGAAAAACAATTGAAATTCCAGGGCCAAGAAAATAGTTCTCCGAACTCTTTAGAGACTCAATAAGAAAGAACTGTAAGGAGATATTTTCACACCCATGAGTATAATTATCATATTCCCCAGGCCCAGGTCAACCCATAAGTTGACACCCTGCAGAATGCTTCAAAAAATTCAAAGCCCTCTAGATTTTGAAACCATCACCAACAAGACAGCCCTGGAACCATGATATAAAGTGACTCACTATACACACTGAAAGCCTAGTTAAGACTTAGTGAATGGTCCTCATAGAGGCTAAAAATTTCAGATTCGATGAACGAACCACTTAAGGATGATCCTTGCCAGTTTTATGGTGCTTCGCAGATTATGGTTGGTCAGATTTAATGGAATTGTATGTCAGGTAATGGTGGTGATGGTTCGACAGTGAAGAAGCAGAGAAAAAATAAGAATTACTAGCCACTTGATGTAGTGAGTGAAAATTTTGATCTTCCAGTTTCTTAAATTTACACCAAACCAGTTTCATATAGGTCATGTGGGATACTGAAACAATATTATTTCCATGATTATGAGAGTATTAACGTCAAAAGTTAATCAAACAACTAACCTCATATAAAGCACCAGTAGGCTCTCTTGGAGAAAAGATGCCTTGAAGCACCACCCCGTCAGGAAACTGTACCCTGATAACTGTTCTATTGTACCTCTTTTTAGCAGCTTTAGCCTGCTTTTCTCTATATGATTTAGGAATTAAAAGCTTGGACTCTTCAATCTTCTTCTTCCTCATATCTGCCTCTCTTCTTAATTCTTCAGCGGAAAGGTTGTAGAAAGAATGAGGAAGCTCAATTTTTGCCGCTACACTTTCATGGACCGAAAAGAAGACCCGTGTCTAATAGGATGAGAAAATAAGGTATAGTCAGGACTCAAGCAGAAGCAAATGTTGGGAACTAAGATAAACATGAGTCCAAGGGAAAGAATGAGGCACAGTTATACAATTATATTTTAATTTAAATAAAAACAGAAAAAGTAACAAAGGAATATGGTAGAATCTAAAACACATTAGTAGAAAATTAAGCAAATATGATATATTTGATTAGTACTAGAAAGATATGCAGGACAGTTGAGTCCAAATAAATCATAAATCTAAGGTTTCAACTGAGGACATAAAACTACAACTCAAAAGTCAAGGAATGGATATTGTAATATGCTGTTTCCCACTGAAACATGAAACTAAGACCTAATTCAAATTAGCACTAGGAGATAACATCAATTTATGTCAACACTAAAACAGAAAATTTATCATATTCTTTCTGCTCTTAATGTGACAAAATAGAATGGAATTAACATAACAAATTCTACCAGACGAGACTTTAAGTTCATATTATGGAGCTTGATTTGCAAACTCACATACCATGAACACAACATTATTAAAACCACAGTTTAATCTCAAATGAAAGTTGAGATACAAAAACAACACAAATGACTTTTCCATGTCCTGAAAAAAATAAAAAATAAAAAAAATTGAAAACATCTAACTGCCAACTACATCCGCGATGTCTAACTTCAACCTCATAGATTAGAACTGGAAGTAACACAGTTCCTTACATACACTGCAATTTCACTTTTTAATGAGATTTAATTTATCACTCATCAGGTATTAACTCTGCCTACGTTTCTCCAAACATCAAAGCCAGTTCCAAGCACACATAAAGGAGTATGATTGTGGTAGGTTCACCATAATCGTAAAACTTTGTAGCACCTTATGACATGAATAATTCTAGATTTTGTGGCCGGCATTTCTCAAATTTATACTGCTATGCTTGAATGACTTATTTTGAAAAGTATTTCCTTTCGGGTTGTTACGTTCTCCATGAGACATCTAAAGATGGAAGGTGAATCAACTAATGTATGACGAGGGAGTATAAATTAGGCTGCTTCATTATTTGTTTTCTCTTCGTCCTCCTTTAAAGCTGATTTTCTGTTGAATAACATACATGCATATACGACTTGAAACCTAACAAACTCTATCTCACACCCAATTACATCTTGATACAAATGAAAATAGAGTTTTTGACAAAAAAAGAGAGCTAGATGTTGGCTTTCTGGTTCATACGTTAAAGGCTCTAGTCCTTCCTCATTTGCTTGAGCACTCTCTCTGCACATTTTTATTTTGGCCATTTAGGGTGTGCTTGAGCCACATTATTTTGGAAGAACGTATTATGAAATAGTAGATTGATGGAGAATATGTGGTTGAAAAAGAAAGAAAAGTTATTGATGTGATGAAAAATATTATTTTATTGAAAAATGTGTTGTTGAAAATGAAGTAAATTTAATCAACAATCACTGAACTTTCAAGTTGTTACCACTTACTGATTGAACTTTAACGTGTTATCGAATACTCACTCATCTTCCCTTATGGTTACCCATCCACCATTCACTCCCCTCCCGTCTCTTAAAATTGACAGAAAATTACACGTAGTCGACGATTTTCTTACGTGGCAAACACCTCACGTTAAATTGTCAATGTGTAATTAAACCTACGACTCTTCACTAAATAAATCACGCTTCTTCCCCATTCTCTCGACCTGAATTCCCAAATTGAAACCCTTAATTCTTAAATTGAAACCTTGAATTCCCAAATTGAAACCCCCAAATTCCCAAAACCCAAGCCGCCCGCTCCCCCATTCTCACAACATCTCTGTTGTTGTTGTTGGCAGGTTAATCGGTGTGCCATGAAAAATCAAGGAGTGACTGCGGAGGTGGCAGGTAGGACAACAGCGGAGTGTGCGGCACTCTCGCGGTGCCACAAGCCGACTATATTTGGCGCATTATTTTGATGTTTGGAGCCAAATTGTTAAATGTTGATGGAAGATTGGAAGTAGATTGAGACTCTATGTACATACTTGAAGCCCCTTTTTGACACTGCCAATCTCTTGACAACTCCAACTATGTCAACAACAAACACGTTCTTCCATGAAGAATGGAAGATCCAGTTGGAATTGGCATGTGCACGGGCAAGTGATGACCCTGTGATCAGCAGCCTGACCAAGTTAATGCAGGAGAACTTTGATAAATACTGGAGGAGTTGCTGCTTTGTCTTAGCAATGGCAGTAGTTGCGGCTTATGGATGAATCAGATGGAAAATCACTGGAGGAGGCATCAGGTGAAAATGAATTGGATGGTGATGAGATAACAGAGTAGACTGCTCCTTCCCACAGGACTGTTCCAGTTTAATAGTCTGGTTAAATTTGTAGTTTGAAATCCTTAAAAGAATAAATTGTATTGCCAGTTCCATTTTGGATACATTGTCTTACATTTCCTTGTGTTGGTTGTTGTATAGTTGGTTGTTTTGCTAGTGGGATAGAAGTAGAATGTCATACATTTCCTTGTAGTTGGATTATGTATGTGTAGTTGGTTGTTGTAACTTGATTGAATGATCTTTGTACATAAATGTGTGCACCAGATTGAGAAGCTTCAATGTAGTACACCAGCAAAGGTGCATCATCTAAGCATCAGCACCAAGAATCAAGTGTTGATGCACCTGCATTTTGTGATGCACCAGCACCAAAATGTAGGTGCATTAGCATCTAGAAGCTTATCAAGAATCAGCTGCATCAGATGGAACTCTGAGAATATGCTCTCATGTTATATTAGAAGTACAAAAAAAAATACAAACTAAAATCTGCTGCTACTAAACTCCATCATATGCAGTTAGTTCCAACATATTTGAACAGGTGCACAAGTACTATCTGTTAAAATCTGGAAGCCAGTACACAGCCAATTCAAATCTTCACCCACATAACTGCTGATCAAATAAACAATTCATTCATTCATTCATTCTCAAAATCATAAATATAAACCAGTAAACTGCTGGAATATAACCATTCATCCATGATGGGTACACGACATTTCCAACACATTCTAAAGATAGTTCACTGTCAAAAACTTTTAAGATCAGACCCTAAACTACAGCTATTTGGAAGAACCATTGTTGTTAGATTGTGCATCACTCGTAACCCGAACACAATCATTTGTTGAATTCTTGTTTGCTCTTCGAGTTGCCAGCACTGTTGAGAGTGCCGCACACTCCGCCGCCGTCCCACCTGCCACCTCCGCAGCCGCTCCTTGATTTTTCATGGCACACTAGTTAACCTACCAACAACAACACGGCTTGGGTTTTGGGAATTTGGGGGTTTCAATTTGGGAATTCAGGGTTTCAATTTAGGAATTAAGGGTTTCAATTTGGATCAAGTCGTGAGAATGGGGGAGAAGCGTGATTTATTTGGTGAAGAGTCATGGCTTTAATTACACATTGGCAATTTAACGTGAGGTGTTTGCCACGTAAGAAAACTGTCAGCCACATGTAATATTCTGTCAATTTTAAGATACGGGAGTGGAGTGAGTGGTGGATAGGTAACCATAAAGAAAGATGNGTTTCAATCTTTACATGGGTTGGGTTGGGTTGAATTTATGTCAAACCGATCATGTTGGGTTGGGTATGGGTTGGGGGAAAAATCGACCTAACCCAACCCACGCCCACCCCTAAAGCTAAGGGTGTGTTTGAGCCTCATTATTTTGAAAATTTTTATTCTAGAATAGTAGATTGATGGAGAATGTGTGGTTGAAATAGAAGGAAAAATTATTGATATGTTGGAAAATATTATTTTATTGAAGAATGTATGGTTGAAAATGAGTAGAAAAATGAAAATGAAAATTTTAATGTGTACCAAACAGGGGCTTAATCAATATAACAGTATGGCAAGTGAAAAAAATAGTATAGAACCAAATAGCACAATATTTGTTCCATCATTGGGTATGTTTTAGAGTCTTTAGACCATCAATGTGTATACTAGTAAGTTGAACATTTGGGTTCTCCACTTAGAAACATATCCATTCCTTGATAAAGTATCCCTCATATTATCAAGCCTTGAATCCAGGTCCATAATGTATTCTCTAATTTATTTATGACTAATGCATCAGTCATTAGTCCTGCAACCTCTTGTTCCAGATAGTGGTGATAGGCCATACAACTTGGTATTCAATCAGAACTTTCTTTTGATAAAAGTAGTTGCATAAAAACTTATAAAAATATCCATGAAATTTCCATTTAGAAAAAGTAGAAAATAGAGTTTAACACCTTCCTACAGCAGAGAGGTGTGCTTTATAGGATGTTCCAACTTTTCCCAGTATAAAAAGAAAGAAGTACAAAAATAAGAGAGATTTCAAAAATTGACAGAGCATGCAATCCTTTTTTATGTCCTGTTTCATCCTCAGCAAGTTGTTTGGAATCTACTGCTTTGTACGTACATGCCATGAAAAATTTAAGGTTCTTGCACCACATTTAGACAACTGAGAGAGCAATTAGACCTGCTATTCATGTGGGTCCGTTTCCCGAGTACGGTCTGCAACTCAAATTAAAGCCACGAAACAAGTAGTTGGGTGCCCAAATGAGAAAATGTTATCAGGAAAGATGAAAGCAGCTATGGAGAATGAAGAGGGGCATTCAATCTCATATCCAAGGGTGATCCACGAGCCTACCCTGCTATTCCTTATATAAATCTTCTTGTTTGTACTTACAAAATGATCGATATCTAGTTTTGCATATCTAGGGGCCATGAAAAAGTTCTTTTAGGTTGTCGCACACCATGTACTATAATCCTATTATCCAATACATGCATCAGAGTAGCAATAGATGATCAAACGTCTGAATGCTACATATCTACGTGATTCTTGACTTGGCCAAACACAGTTGTCAGCATGACCAATGGACAAATAATAGATTACCATCAAACTTCATTTTTTCAAAAAGATTTACATTCTAGTTTCACAGTCAGCATTTCTTAGCGAAGATCCAGGTGAATGCAGAAAACAAATCAATCTCTGAATTGTATGACTACAAATCATTAATTACTTATTGCTGCATAAATTGGGCCTTGGGGAAGAGAATGAGACACAATTTTGGCTATGATAATTTATTTATGACTTTGATTTTGCTTCACAGTTTATTCAACTTACTCTACTTTACAAGGCACACAGCAATTACTATGACTTTGATAAAAAAATTTAAAATCACTCGACCTGATTAACATCCTAAATTTTTAGCTAAAAAATACAGACAAGACCACTATTTTTGAAATAATACCTCATATAAAGCATGTGTCGTTTACATAAAACAGAACACGATGTAAAAAAAGAAAGAAAATGATACAAAATAAAACACAACATTAGCAGTGGAGATGAAAAAACTGTATACCTGTCTATCAACCTTCTTTGGCTCAGCTGGTTCCTCTGGATTAGCTAGAGCTGCAGATGAGGGTTCCTTAACCTTATTCGGCTCCAATAACAAAATGACATTCTTAACCAAACCAAGTTGTTCCTCTGATGGCACATCCATCACAAGCCACATCTCCCCAGCTTCCTCTTTCAAGTCAAAGCCCATGAATTCAAATAACTCCACTCCTCCCAGAACATCTCCAATCGCATCCTTTATCTTGGGATTCCCCATCCGAATCTTCCTAAACTTTGTATTCTCGGGCTCCTTCACGATATTCCTCAAAAGCCTTAGTACTACATCTAGTGATCCCCCAGACAGATTCCCTGATAAATATGTAGTAACAAAAGCTTCCACTTCATTCTTACCATCCTCAATTTCTTTTTCACCATCCTTAAAATCACATGATTTCGAATTATCCAAACAAGTATCAACATGAGAAGACACCTCCTCTTCAGAGCCATAGCCTTTACCACAAACTGGACAATCAAACACTTTCAAAGCATAACCATTGGGATTCCTTTTCCCAGAGGTGATCAATGAATTAAATGGGTCAAACCCATTTTCAGACTTCTCATTCCTATCTGAATCAACCCGAATTGCGGGTTTCTTATCCTCAATTTTCTGTTCAGAGCTATTACTCAATTTTTGAGTTGCAGGCTTCGAATTTGATGATGAAGATTGATTTTGCTTTGGAGTACCCGAAGATTGGGAGGGTCTGGTTGCATTGAAGTTTGCAGGGCCTGACGAAGGAGAAGAAGAGCCCAAGACTCTACCTTGGCCACTGAATTTGCCTGAAGAAGACGATGAAAATGGGTTGTTGACTTTCTTCATTAACCCCTTCATTTTATCTTTCATCTCATCCATTTTCTTCCTATTTCAATGAAATACAAACCAAAAACGAATAAAAGAAATCCGAACACCTCAAAAACAAAAACAAGAACGAATTTACGAAACGGAATATGAATGAATAGATATATCTGTTTTCAACAAGATATGTGAAAGAATGGGATTTTATAGGTACCACGGAAAAATGAAACTTAAGCTGAATGTAAATATAAGATTTCTTCTTGTATCTGTGAAGTAAAACAAGGTTCGAAGAGACCAAGAAAATATGAGCTGAGAAATCTATGGAGGGGTCGGTTTTAGGGTTAAATCGACCAATAACCCTCAATTTTATACTTTAAGCTTGTGTTTGGCCCCATTATTATTTTTTTAAAAAAAATTTCTTTTCTCAATTATAACCGTACATTCTTCAATAAAATAATATTACACATAAATTTAAAATTTTTGATTACTTTTCAACCACACGTTCTTCTATTAATCACTAATTCAAAATTTATAATACATCCAAAATGAGTGTCAAACGCATGCTTAGTATCACTATGATCATCCAAAAAAAAAAAAACCAAAAATAAAATAAAACCTATTCTTAAAAAATAAAATAACTTATTATAAAAAAGTGTCACTTAAAAAGTAAAATAGAATAAAATAAAACACTTATTTTAAAAAACATTATTTAGAAAATAAAATAAAAAGTTATATAAAAAAGTTTTTAAATTAAAATAAAAACTTATTTAAAAAAAAAAACATCACTTAGAAAAATAAAAACTTATTTAAAAAAAAAATTATTTTTGTTTTTTAAAATTTATTTTATATATAATGTAAAGTTACCATTTTACCCCTCTTAAAATTAGTGAAAATGGTGAAAAGAATTCGAATGGTCATGATGAAACATTATATGTTATTGGGTGATTATAGTGAAATAAAATCAAATTAGATGACTATGGTGATACTAAATATAAAGTCGAACGATCATAGTGAAATAAAATCAAATTGGGTAGTTATGATGACACTAAGGTCATGTTTGGTACGGATTAAAATTAGATTTTAATCTAAGTCAAAATCAAAAAATTAATATCAACCACATCTTTCATGGTTCCCACAACTTTTCAACCACATTTCAAATTTTTTTTTATCACAATCTACTAAGAATCTAATTTTAATATAAAAAAAAACCCTCTAAATATAAAGTTAGGTGTTCGAATTTAACCCTAATATTGAGCAAATGGTTATTGAGTAATTTGTTGAATTTTATTTTTACTTTCTTTGGATTATTAAAAAAAGTGAAAATGGAATTAGAGGTAGTAGTTTTGTGTTTTGTTAAGTCCCATTAGTGAAAATTAGAACATAAAATTTAATCTAAATTAAAGTTAATAATTAATTTTAATCACATATTTCGTGAAATTCCTAACTTTTTAATCATATATTTTATCGACTTTTATCAAAAAAAAATTTATTTAAATCTCCACCAAATACTTAAAATTAATCTTTGACTTTAAAAAAAAAAAAAATTATATGCATTCAAAAAGAAACTCAAACAAAGCTAAATATAAATACACGCGTTCATTAATTTACCAAAATTAATTAATTAGTACAATGAATAAGTAAAAAGCATAAATAATTACACAATTTATTATGTTAAAACTTAAAATAGATTAAAGACACAGATGGATTTAAACAAATAAAGCAAAACACAAAGAATAATATTTTGGATTTGTTCAACGAGCGTAACTCATCTTCTTGCTTTGAATTGTTGAACTCACATTTAAAGATGGAAATCATCTTTTTCCGTAACCTCTCCTCACGATCACAAAAGATGGTTTCAAACACTCAGAAAATTTCGTCGATTAGATTTATACTTTATATTTTCGTCTCTTTCATACTGTTCATACCAATCTTTGAGTTAAACTTTATGTTGTCATTCAGTTTCGTTTCATTAAAATTTGTCAATTCGATTGACCGAAAACTCAGCGTGACATTTATAAAACCTAATTTCGTTGATGTTTCTTCTTTGTGAATGAGAGAATTAAAGCGGGCTCTCGTACACATTATTTTTTCATTCTTATTTTTCAACTCATTTTCAACCACACATTCTTCAATATTTTACGTCACATCAATAATTTTTCCTTCTTTTTTAACCACATATAATTCATCAATCTACTATTCCAGAAAATTTTCTTCCAAAATAATGTGGTTCAAATACAAAAGTTCAAAAACAAAAGAAAAGGATTCCGAAATTGTCAAATATATGACATTTATAAATGAATCTAGCTCGCAAAAATCTTTATTGATCATTATTCGTGAAAGAACACGAAGAAAAAAACAAGATTCTTTTGCACACAATCTACACCTAAAAAAATTTTTCATTACGCACAGATTTCATTTATACTTCGTGTGATCTCTATCATAGATGGTCTTCTATCAGGATGCTGTGCAGTGCAAGAAATGGCGAGCTTCAAAACTCGTACCATTTGATCCTCAAAGTAGTCGAACCTAATTAACTCAGGATCAAACACTTCAATTATCCACTTTTCTTGCCCAACAGATTGAACCCAACTCGGCAAATTAATCCCATCCTCCATCAAAACACTATCTGGTTCCTTACCGGTCAGCAATTCCAAAAGAACGGTGCCAAAACTGTATACATCGGCTTTCTTTGAAATCTTAAGTGTGTCTGTCACTTCAGGTGCCTGGTAACCATTCAGATGGGGTAAAGTTATGTTTGAAACGAGCCGTGTTAGGCCGAATTCAGTAGGGCAAGCGTCGTAGTATTCTGTGAGCAGAATGTTGGATGATTTGATATTTCCATGTGTAGTATCAGGGTCGAGTGAGTGGAGATACTGGATGCCGTTGGCAACATCGATTGCAATTTTGCTTCTGATTTCCCAATTCAACGATCGCCTGTTGTCTCCTGTTGATTATGATATTACGATTCAGTATGGAGAAAACGAGTTTGATGTAATATTAGTTTATCAAGAATAAGAACAGGGCAGCAGCATCATATCAAAAACAAGAACCTGGAAAATTGACACTGTTCCCTGAAGATATATAATAAGACTAGACCAAAAGATTAGACATGCCATCGAGTCATTGACAAAGTATCAAGAACTACGTCTAAACATATACATAAACTCGTGCCTACATCAAATTCCTCTAGCCAAAAGTCTCCGGTAAGATAGTTTATACAGTAAAAAATGCGTCGAATCTTTTATACATAATAATGCTCAATAAGCAAAACATAAAGGTATAGATATAGCATCTCCATACACTATTTAGGCCCTGATAGCAAGAGCACGAGCACCACTCGAGCTTGACATTGGTGATGTCGATTTTCAGTTGACATAAAAAATGTTTCGAGGAGGCAAATATTTGAAAGAAAAATAGCTAAGAAAAAGAAGAACAGAGCATATAACTAAGGAAAAGAAGAGAAGACAAAGAATCTCACCATGCAGAACCATAGACAAGCTTCTAGGCATTGGCTCAAAAATAAGCAGCTTTTCTTCTGTACCATAAAAGTATCCTCTAAGAGGCACCAAATTCTCATGTATAAGTGAACCCAAATGTTCAATTGCTGTCTTAAACTCTTTCTCAGAAAGACAAACATTTTTTAACCTCTTAACAATTACCTGAACCCCACTTTCTAGATATGCCTTGTATGTGGTTCCAACTCTCCCTTTCCCTAATACCTCAGCAGAAGCCCTCAATAACTCTTCCAATCTGAACATTTCTACGTCTTCCCCGAGAAGCACCAAACCATCATTCCCACCTTGCACAACTACCTTTCCCACTCTCCTTTTGGAAGCAAAACTATTGCTGAATTGCTGGTCTTCTGCTGCTGTAATGATAGATACAGGACTTGGAAATCCTATATCCGATAGATTCACCGGAGAAGGAGGCATTGGTGAATTTGAGACATGCTGGAGAATTTTCGGGCTTCTATATCTTCTCCATATAATGAACATAATTACAAGAATTAAGAGCGATCCAATTACTGATCCAACAATAATTCCAGCTATTGCTCCACCCGAGAGTTTGTTTCCATTACTGGGACAAGAAACAAGAGGTCCACCACAAAGAGAGGTTCCTAGATAAGTTTGGGCGGAAAAATTATCCAATCTTGGCGGGATTGAGCCCGTTAACGCGTTAAATGAAACATTAAACTTGGTAAGCTTAGTCAGGCTATTCAAATGAGGAAGTAATCCAGTGAACTGATTGTTTTCCAAGTACAAAGTTCTCAACTTGGTAAGGTTGTTAAAATCAGATGATATATTGCCGGAGAAGTTGTTTCGGGCTAAATTCAAACGTTCAAGATTTTTTAATGTAAATAAAGTCTCCGGTATTTTGCCTGAGAAACGGTTTCCTTGCAATTGAAGAATGCGTAGCTTGGTGCACGAGCCCAAGTCAGAAGGGATTGGACCGGAAAGAATATTTCCCCGGAGGCTGAGGGCTTGGAGTTCGCTCAAATTTCCAATGGAATTTGGTGGGAGCTGGCCGGTTAGGCGGTTTCCAGGGAGGCGAACTTCCGTAACACGGTTGGTTACATTGTTACATGTCACACCTACCCATAAACAAGGACTTGAACTAGTGACGTTCCATCGTAGAGTACGGCCGCCAACCGCATCTCTTAGGTGGAGCAGCGCCGAACGGTCCGCCTCGAGGTCCGAGAATACCGTGGTAATGGAACTTAGTGACAATAGGAAGAAAAGAGGGAAAAGATTAAGGAAGAGAAAGGAAACCATTTCTTTCTTTGTGTGAAACCTAGGAGGATTATTTTTGAATTTTAAGAAAAAAAAATTGTTCTTCCTGAACAATTAATGGTTTTCTTGTTATTCTCTGTTCATAATATATAGTCAATGGTCTTGTTAGTTGATTTTTCTTCTGCGTGCTTCGAACTTATTAATTCATGAAGCTGACGGCTAATGACCATTTCTTGGTGTGTTGTTGGTTCACATATGCTTTGACTGACCACAAGTCAACGATAAATATGTGTTGATTTCCACAACCAGAATAGTTTAACATTGACTTTTATCTAAAAAGTTTGGCTAATCGAAGGAATTCAGATGTACTTTCGCAACAGTTAGGTTTAATGGATGTATCAAAGCACTATGGTTTGGTTTGGTGACTTATTTTTGTACTGATTGTTACCTTTGAACTTATCTAACCGTCTAAACTTTTATTAAAATGATTTAACATGTTACCGAAGCAGCAAAGGTAATATGCTCAATTCTCCCGTGGTCATCAATTTAATTAAAAATCGAACGTGTAAGGATTTAATAGAAAAAATCATGCCTACAAGTGAGGGGATGTGTTGATGATAATTTTTAAGTGATACATTTGACCTTATCAATAATTTAAACTTTTAAATCAAATAATTCAGCATGAGTGAGAGACTTGTGAATCATTTATAGTCTCATTTTGTATACCTAGAAGGTTTTCATAGAATTTATTGTAATAATTTTTCATAGAATTTTTCAATAACATGAGGTAGTGTTATTGTAATAATTTTTCATTGAATTTATTTTGACGTTTCGTGATTTTATTTTTCTGGTTTTGAATTTTTTAAGTAAATTTATTGTTCATGTTATTGTTATTATTCTTTATATATTTCTATATCCTTAGTATTTTCTCGGATGAGGATCTTAGCGGGTGAATTCGGAAATGGACCGTGCTACTGGGTCAGGCTCAAAGCCAAGCCAAGGAGCATTTTCTAAAGTCATATCGCAACAAATAAACACTTTAAGCCTCTGTTTGACACACATTAAATTTTTCATTATGATTCTTCTACTCATTTTCAATCACACAATCTTCAATAAAATAATATTTTTTATCACATCAATAACTTTTTCTTCTTTTTCAACCACACATTCTCCATAAATCTACTATTCCAGAATACATTCATCTAAAATAATATGACTCAAACACACTCTAAACATAAAAATAGGATAATGACAGGCACAATCTATAGGTGGCGTCACAATTCTTCCATGTCCGTTTCAAGTGAAAAGGCATGCCACATATTTTTTCTTACCTTTGGATCTTGTAAAACCAAAATTAGAATGGTTGAGCCTTTGTTTGACCCCTATTAAAATTATAATTTGTTTTTTTTTTTTTCTTCTTATCAACTACATATTATCTATTAAAATAATATTAAATGTAAATTCAAAAATTTTCATTCTTTTTTGACTGCACATTTTTCAAATAATTTATTTTTTTCCTCTTCTTATCGACTACATATTCTCTAATAAAATAATATTACATGTAAATCTAAAAATTTTCATTCTTTTTTGACCACACATTTTTCAAAAATTACTATTCAAAAATAAATTTTTTTTTTTCATTATAATGGGAGCCGAATAAGGGCTAAATTAAAGCATATCGTACTGATAATATGTTATAAAATAGAGAAAAAGGAAAAAAAGTCACTAGACGTATGTATTTTAATGAGAACTAAAATCTCGTATTCATAGGAAAGAATTAGGATTGCAAATGATACAATAGTCATAATAACTAGAGTTGTAGGATTATAATAATGATATACCAATAAAATATAATTTACAGCAGTTACCATATTTACACCTAGTTTCCCTTTTCTCTCTCGTTTTAAACACAGACACCAAATGTCTACGTATTTACATTCATACGCACAAATCATGCACGAATCTAAGAAGTTTTAATTTGTGTCTTGTAACTTTGTGTACATATAATTTTATATAAATCTTATAAATTTATAATTTATTGTGTAAATGTTGCATGTGGTTTACATTTACCAATCGAATTCAAATTCAATATTTTGCACGTGAAAAAGAAAAATACGAATTACATAAAATTTAGGTTTAAAACCCACTCAATATCACAATAAACCCCACCTAAGGAAGAAGTCCATGCTTAGTGATGTATTAACAGATGACGGAATGAAATGATTGAAGAATTGAGTTGAATCCGAGTTCGTTTAGGAGTCAAAAATTGCTTTTAAAATTTTAGTGTTATTTTGTCATTTAGTTTTATTTTGAATTTTTTATAATTTTACTACGTTTAATTTATGTTTTCATGTAAACTCTTTTAAATAAAGGGTTAATTCATCGTTTTTAAATCCTAACATATAAATGGTTTAGCATTATTTGATTTGCAGGACTCCAGGACTCGAACGTGAATCATATGCTCCTGTTTTCTAAAAAATATATCCAAATTTTCATAAATGATAGGTTGGCAACAAACCCGTTACCATATTTACACCTAGTCTCCCTTTAACGCCGTGTTTTATAGAAACACAATAAGTTTCTATATATATATATTGACACGCACAAATCCTACACAAATCTAAAAAGCTTTCATTTGTGTCTTGTACCTTTGCGTACATATAATAATTCTAGAGAAAACTATAACATTTAACAATTAATTTTGTAAACAAGGGGTGTGGTTCATAATTAACAATCGAGTTTGAAATATACGAAGTTCGACCCTAACAATACCTAGAGGATGGTGAATAGGTATTTAATGCGGAATTAAAAACAATCACGAATTAAACAGCAACAAGTCACTTTTATTTCTTATCTAGATGGTTAATTATGCAAGTGTCAAGTTATCCTATTTTGAATTATCACAATTTGCATATCATAAACAATAAATAATAAAATAGTAAATAACAATAATTGTTCACAGAGAAATCCAATTGGGAAAAACTTCAAACACTTTGTCAGTCAATCCATTATAAACGATTCTGTACTTACAGTCTACCAGACTAGACGACGACACGAACTATTCGATCTCCTGACTGCAATTCTGACAGCTCTCCTGAATTCTGTGTTCCCTTGCACCAATTCCAACTGCAATAACCAATACTTTCCTGAAACTCTGCTATCCTGCAGCAGCCCCTAACT
>CAIGRF010002044.1:0-18093 GCA_903798235.1 Fraxinus ornus | reverse complement strand
GTTTTTATTTTGCAGATTTTCATCCGATCATCCATTCTCAATACAAGTCAGGCGTTCAGAGTTCGATTAGAGACTCGTAGCTCAATCATCTATCAAGTCGAGAAAGTTGTTAATTAAATCAGTCGCTATAAGCATGTAGGCCAATCATCTACATGGCCCGCTTTGTATATATTTTGTTGCAAGCTCCATGGCGTGTTTTTGACACCAAATTTGACTTGCACATAGTTTCTGTTGTTAAAAGAGTTTAGAGGACGAGGCCAAATCGAACCATCCTTTAGCTACACATTTTTTTAAGATCAATCCAGGAAACTATATTTGTAAAGCGAAGCCAACACTCTGCTGAGGAAAACAAAAAGATTATGATGATTGAGGATGATCATGTTCACATTTGAGTAAAGATCATTTGTAGTATTATGTGACTGCCAACCATTTCAAACACACCCCAGGGAACATTGTAGATGTAAAATTCTACATTACATAATCAAAGGAATTTCCTTTCTTTTTCTGAATGGATAATCTAGTAGGCTGTCGTTGTCATTCGCTATAGTAATAGCCTAATAGGCTCTTATTGCGAAGTGCATTTTCACATGACCAGGAGTGTGCACGTATTCATGTATATATGTCTATGTAAGATATATGTTAAAAAAAGTAATATTATTTGTATGCAGTGTTTACCTATCAGATCTATAGAAGTAAGGTAACGACTACATTTTCCTATAAATTTGGATTAATGATATTTGTAAGTATTGCACTACAAACAACAATCTATACTAACCTATTAGCAGTCTGTAGAATTATTGCAACTGCCACAATTTCCTATAAATTTAGAGCAATGATATTTGTAGGGATTGCACTGGAAACAATGGCAATGTGATATCTAACATATTCTCCTATAAAATTGAGTCGCTTTAATTTATTGAAGAATGTGGTAGTGACCATTGCTACGTCAAATGTTGATCATCACTACCGCTAGCATAAATTTAGCAAGCAATTTAAATTATTGAAGAATGTTGCAATAAACCACTGTCACATGGACAATTGATGGATAAGTACTGATTACAAAGAGCATTATGCCTTAAAATGGAAATTTACTCGGCAATATGAAGCCAAGTGGACAAATAGGAGACCTTGCTAAAAAAATTTCATTCCAACAAATATGGATCCCTATGATAGACCATATGAAAAATCAAATTTGGGGACCATTCTAGGAATATCCACGAGCAAAAAGAACATGGTCATAATCAAATTCTCAAGCATTTTTTTTCCCCAACTTAACTTATCGAAGAAAGACCATGTTAAAAATGGCACCCCCAAAAACCCATTGAGTCACCATCACCCACCCAAAGATGAGAAATCCAAACACTAGGCCCAAATCTTCATCACCAGAAGTAGAACATTTCTTCTTAACGCAGTGAAGAATGTGGAATGCTTCTCGGCTAATATGATTCCATAGAAGTGGCCAAGCACTCCTTGGATCCTATCCCACATACCGACACCTAATTCACCTTATCAAATCCATAAACATTGGGCACAAAAACAGAGACTGGAGGACCTCCCATATTCATTCTAACAAATAAATCAATTTAAATCAATAAAACAATGTGTAGTCGTGCTTGTTCTTTTCTTGTCCCACCTCTAAACGAAGCATAGTCAATATTATAAATTTACATTTTATTATAGAACCAATTATAAAGATCAATTACAGAAAAATAAAATAAAATTTGTAGCTTGTTATAACCAAAAACAAGCCTTCAAAATATACCACCAGGAGAACCGTCCACTAGCTAAAACCAAGTAACGTGCAACTTTTAAGAACAAAAAAACTGACTTGCAACGGAAGAACTCCAAAATGGAGGACAAGGTACACGGAAACAACAAACAGGAAAATCCCAATTCAGAGACTGCTCTGTTATTGACGAAGAATTGAGGAAAAAAAATCACCTTCCATTCACTCTCTCTGTATCCTGTGCATCCATAAGTTCGAGGAAAGTCTCCTTAGTATTCGTCTGGCTGAGGACAAACGACTGTTCCCATCACCGTTTCGATCACTTCCCAGGGAACCCGTCGTTCATAACTGTTAAAATCTACTCATCCCTTCCACTTCATTAGAAGTGGCAGGCATGGGCATCACATTGGAAGAGCTGTGCCATCAGTTGCCAAATAAAGAGGCATTCCACGATCCTCAGGAAATTATATTACACATTTGTCCAAGACTGGCTATTAATAAAATCTAGCAATGAACCCATTAGAGGGGAAATAGATATGAAAAAAAAAAATCAAGTTCAACTTTCTATTTTCTAGCTTTAAAGCATGTTTTGGAGTTGTTTACAAACAATTTAAATCGTAATTTGACTTAGAGTTCTTAGAGTTTCTGAAGTGTTTTAGTTTCTGAAATGTGCAAGAAATGGAAACGTTATTGTTTAAAAATTCCTTGCAATCTAGGTTTTAGCAATGGCTTGGTAAGGAAAAGCATTCAATGGCCTTTTATATCACAGAGTACATAATTTAACCAAACTGCCCAAAGATGTTAGTTCCCTTCAGACTGGGTGATAAGAACAAAAACTAAAGAAGCATCTAGCTGGCATCATTTACGTAGGAGAATATGCAGACAAGAAGTAACGACGACGGAAACAGAACTACAATTAAAGAGACTGCACACACCTGATGTAACATGGTCTGATGTCCGGAATACAACTAAATTTGTCACAACCTCAACCGAGCAATTGGAATGAATCGCGAAGTCCAAAGATAGTATTAACCTCTATAAATCAGAATTTAGCTGACGCTAATGGGAGGCTCAGAGACTCGACACAGATGAACTTTATAACATCAACATCATCATTCTTATAAGTAACTAAACTGCCTTAACATATTTATACCGGAATAAATAGAGTTCAAGTTGCAATTGAATATTTATTTCCCTTACCATACAGTCGGGTATAGTGACTCGCGATCTTTTTAAAGCTAGCACTTGAAAAGCTAGAACAAGTACATCCACAAAAAAGGTCAGTATGTGTGATATAAATGATAATACTCACTTTGGCAGCCGCAGCAACTTTGTGAACCTATTTTGATGAGTATCTCCTTGAAGGCAAACCTCACTCAAGCTCCAAACCGTACTTCATATTTATCGTCAAGGAGGATGCTGCTAGCTTGAACATCCCTTTGAGAATAATAACAAATAAATATTGACGTTGTGAGTACCACTTCGCAAATAAAAGGCCAAAAGAGAAAATCTGGTAAAAATTCATTAATGTCATCCAAAACACCATAAACGATTTGATAAAGGAGAAACGTTGGACAACATGGATCCTAACTATAGTGTTCACTTATCCACTCAACCATTAACATTTTTATTACAAGGGTATATTTGGCATTCAAATTTTGTTTTAGGTTAATTTAATACTATAATTATATAAAAGAAATTAGCGGAAGACATTTTGACACAGAGATACACAGAGTGAGAGATGCGAAACACATATATTATGAACTTAATTTTTAGTGAAGACCTGCAAGGCAAGTTGATGTAGGTTTCACATTGAGGGTGAATCACTATTAATGTGTTTTCCTTCGTGTTTTTTGACTTCTGCTTGCTATTATTGCTCAAGGTATTAGGAATTAAGGTTCAATTCATAACAGGATATAATGTCCAAGAGAGTGTTAATCTAAACATACTCCNCTGACTTCTACTTGCTTATTGCTCACGAAATTATGGATTAAGTTTCAATTCATAGCAAGATCTAGTGTCCATGAGATTGGTAATTGAAACATACTCCATAACTAGCCATCTAGGAATGGATTTTTACTACTTATTAAGCCACTCCATCTTCACGGACCTCATGTCGATGGAGCAGTAGAGGCCTTCAAGTTCATATACTCAATCATGGTTGTCCCTGCATTTCCTATTGCTATTGGGATGAGAGACTGATGAGGTATACAATAGATATAGAGGTTCCTCTAAATGCAAATGTACAGCTGTAATATTTAAAAATGAAATTGACAACATCAATTTGAGGCAACAATTACAGAATAATTCACATAAATTAGGCCCTACAATGCAGTCAAGAATAATAAATGAAAATCATTACCAATTTCGATAATATTCCTGAACTCAAGACATATTCACTTAAAATAATACCCAGAAAACATTCCAAAAGGTCATTATTACTGACTCCATCCCTCTTATTAATCGAGTGCTTCAATAGCCCAACTGTTCCATGGGATGGCGGGTTGCTTTTGGATGCAATTGGGGAAATCTTTTCTTATATCTAAACATCACATCTATTAACCAATTTTAAATAAAACAGTCACAGAACAAATAAAGTCAGCAAATATTGATTTAATGATAGCTATGGAAACTCTTCTAAGGATGATAAAAATATTATTTGGAAACCATCAATAGAATTACCATATAAATTGCTAGTTAGTTAACTGACAATCTTTATGGCACTAATATTAGATGGCAAAACAATGAGAGCAGGAAATAATAGTTAACCAAAAAAACACAAGGAAGTTCATGAAATTGGAAAGTAAAGATGCACTAGACTATCTAGAGCATTTTCACTATCCCATAAATTCTTCAAAAAGTACAATATGGTATTATCTCAGTCTCTTAACATTTTTGTAAATGTTTTGTAATATTTTGCATAGAGTTTGTCATCCTCTGACAAAGTTTGATTGTCTAGAAGTCTCAGTAATTGCAATGTAAATAGTTTTTCAAATTCTTTTCTCACAAGACAATCATGTAGCCGATGCCAAATTTATTAGAAATAAGGCTTATTAATGTCGTTTCAAGTTTAACACATATATGTGGAGAGGTTTGCTCAACATGACAGAATATGCTTTCCATACTATTGTGGGTCGCAGGCCATTATGGAACAACATTACGGAGTTTGGATTGGATTGTTCTTTGCCTTGGTTGATTAAGGGGATTTTAACAATGTTCTTAAATTTGATGAAAAATGCAATGGAGAGGATATTACCAAATATGAAGTGAGGGATTTTGAAAATTGTTGAAATGTTGGACTTACAGATTTGAGATCCATTGGGTGCTTCTACACTTGGACTAATAATTTGGTTTGGAGTAAACTTGATAGAGCCATGGTGAATGATTTTTGGGAGCAAACGGGAATTAATAGCCATGCTGATTTTTTTGCCGTCGGGATGCCTTTCCGATCACTTACCTTGCATTGTTTCATTTCTTGAGCAAGATGGGAATAAGAGTAAACCGTTTAGATTCTTCAATATGTGGACTAAACATGAAAACTTTCATGATTTAGGACGTGACTGTTGGAATAATGATATATGTGGCACGAAGCAATTCATACTTTGTTGGAATTTACAAAAGCTCAAATGGGACCTAAGGAAGCTCAATGACAAGCACATCACACATATTACCTCAAGGGCCGAAAATGCTACTAGGATGTTGAAATTGGCACAATTGGAGCTACAAGATAATCTCACCAACATGCAACTACAAAGTGATGTGACACGTTGGAAAAAAGAAGTCATTCATCTTTGTGAAGTAGAGAGGAGCTTCTATCATCAACAAGTGTGTCTATCTCAAGAATAGTGACAAGTGTACCAAGTTATTTCACTCGTTTGTTAATAGAAACACTAAAAGGAATTACATTGTAGCTGTACAAGGATGGTTCATATACCACTTCCCATAAAGAGGTGGCGGATGAGTTCATTCACTTTTATAGTGAACTGCTGGGAAAAGACGGCTTAATGAAGCCTATCGATGTTGATTTTTTAAGTCTTGGACCCGTGCTATTTATGGAGATTGCTAAGCTACTTGACCAGGATGATTCGAGGCAAGAAATCAAAGATGCTTTATTTAATATTGGTGATGATAAGTCACCGGGGCCAGACGGATACACATCTTGCTTCTTCATGAATTCTTGGGATATTATTGTGATGAGTTCATGGGGGCAATTGAAGAATTTTTTACATCTATTTCTCTTCTCAAGCAAATGAATCACATGGTCATTGTTGTGGTTCCCAAGGCAAATCATTCTACATCTGTGGGAGACTATCGACCAATCGCATATTGTAATGTGTTCTATAAAGTAATCACAAAAATCCTTGCATCTCCGTTTTGGGGCCTATTCTTGGGTCCATTGTAGATCAAGCTCAAGGTACATTTGTGGAATGTCGGAGTATGACGGAAAATATCCATCTTACTCGAGAGCTTTTAAGACAATACAATCGTAAGATGGTTGCTCTTAGATGCCTTCTCAAAATTGATCTCAAGGAGGAGTTTGACTCAGTCAATTAGGACTTTTTCAAGGATGTGCTTAATGGATTTGGCTTCCCCACGAAGTTCATAGGTTGGATGATGGAATGTATTTCTACTCCTTCATATTCAATTGCGCTCAATGGTGGCCTTCATGGATTCTTTAAAGGGAAAAGGGGCTTCATCAAGGTAAACCTTTATCTCCATTTTTATTTGTCATTTGCTTCAAATATTTCTCAAGAACTTTGAAGGGAGTTACAGAGAATAGTGAGTTTAACTATCATGCCAAATGTGGCCCTTTAAAAATTACACACTTGGCATCTGCGGATGATTTAATGCTTTTTGCTATAAGTGATCCAATTTCGGTTGGCATCTTGATGGATGGATTGCCTAATTTTGGAGACATTTCAGGATTAAGGTTGAATGTTAGCAAGCCTAGCTTGTATACTGCGGGAGTTCATGGGCAAGATCTTGAGGAGATCTATGAATTGACTAATATGTCCAAAGGTTCCATGCCTTTCTGGTACTTGGGAATCCCACTTACCCAGGGGAAGTTGAAAATCATCTATTATGACTTCTCAACAAAATCACAGCTTATATTTGTGCATAGTCTAAGGCATCTTTGTCCTATGCGGGTAGAGCTCAACTGAGCCGTTCTCAAGGAGTGGAATGTTTTTGGCCTTTCATCTTTCCAATCCCAGCCATGGTTGCTACAAAGATCACTAGCTTATGCCACAACTTCCTTTTGGGTAAAGTTTGCTTGCCAAAAGATGAGGGTGGGCTCGGATTTAGAGATATAAAATGCTGGAATTCAGCATTGCTCTCAAAATCTCTTTGGAATATCCATAGTAAGAAAGATGCGTTATGGATTAAATGAATAAACAAATTTACCTCCATGGGGCTAGTATTTGTGGGTATATGGCAAGGAAAGAGCACTCTCCCTTGATCAAGAAGTTGTTGGACATTCGTAATCAGCTTAGAGGGCCGAAAATCACTGGACGTGCTATTGTTGATAGGCTGTCCAATTGGACAGCTTCTGGCCGATTTTGCATTGGGAGTGCATATCAATTTTTCAGGCCGAAGGGAGAGAGAAAGACCTGGACGGGGGAGATTTGGAGACCATATATCACTTCAAAACACTCCTTCATGTTGTAGTTGGCGCTGCGCAATCTAAGCTCCTTACAAAGGATAAATTGATGCATCTAAACTTTGACAAGACGTGTTTTTTTGTGCCTCACACCTTGAAACAGGTCAGCACTTGTTTTTTCAATATGTTTGGACTTCTAGCATCTGGGGACAGATCAAAGGTTGGTTGGGAATGAAGAAATCAATGACAAAAATACTTAGCACATTGAAGTAGATGAAGAAAGAAGCCCGAGGCACATCATGGCAATCTGAAACCAAGAAAGTTGCAATTGCTTGCACGGTCTACCAAATTTGGATGGCGCGGAATAGACTGATTTTTGAGGATCTTAAATCATGTATTGATAGCATAGTGAGAAGGATTAAAACAAATGTATAGTCTTTTTTTTTTTTTGTATCATAATGTTTAGTTCATGTTAAGTCTCTAGTGATGGGTTGATAGATCTTTGTCGCTTGTACATTTTTTATCTTTGTTTGCCCAGGTATGTCCGGCGTACTTGTACATGAATCTTGATCAATAGAATTTACATTTACCAATAAAAAAAATGCATAGGGATCATCAAGCAGAAGGGAAAAATATGCTTCAGCTCTATTGGGAATTAAAACTTTAGCCCATGTTTGTCTACCATTCTCCAAAACCTATTTTTTTTTTTAAAACTCATTTTCAATCACACATTCTCAGAATAAAATATTTTGCACGCAAACCCAAAACTTTTTCCCTACTTTTAACCACATGTTCTCCAAAAAAAATCACTATTCGAAAATTTATTTTCCCAAAAAAAAAAAACACTATTTTTATTAGGCATCAAACAGGGCTTAGTTTGTTCTTGTTTTGCTTCAGCTTGCAAATTATGCTCAATTTTCTTCTTGATGCCAGACATTTCAATCTGATTGTAAAAATTAATATCAAGTAAAAACTTTGGCAGGCATCTATCATCACAACCTAGATAAAAAGTTGAGAAATTAGAATTTTCAAAATTTAGCAATTTAGGCAACAACCAAGTTGCAGACAAAAAAATCTACACCGTCGACGTTCAAGCATAGATTTAATATCCAAAAACCAGCAGGCCTAAAGAACATAGCCTATAACAGGTCCAAATTTTAGCGTCTGGGATCTCAAAGATGTCAAAAATAAAGATTAGCATGCTTTTTGTAGTGCTATCAAGAAAGCAAGTAAACAAGTCCCATCCCCTAGCGAGTAAAGGGCTTGTGTCTCAGTACTTCACCATACGAATGCAACTTGTAAAAGATGATTTGGTTCAAATTTCCATTGCAAGCTTTAAACTGCAGTAAAGAAACATTCATTAGTCTTCACATCTAATCTCGGAAATTAAATTTCTGATACCTATATTTATTTGAAGCTTTAAAGATTCTTGTAAAGAAAATCTGTGGGTTAAGCATAATGTAAACGTGAGCACGGCGCGTGAGCACTCTCCCTTGATCAAGAAGCTGTTGGACATTCGTAATCAGCTTAGAGGGCTGAAAATCGCTGGACGTGCTGTTGTTGATAGGCTGTCCAATTGGACAGCTTCTGGCCGGTTTTGCATTGGGAGTGCATATCAGTTTTTCAGGCCGAAGGGAGAGAAAAAGACCTGGATGGGGGAGATTTGGAGACCATATATCACTTCAAAACACTCCTTCAAACAGGGGCTTAGTTTGTTCTTGTTTTGCTTCAGCTTGCAAATTATGCTCAATTTTCTTGCTGCCAGACATTTCAATCTGATTGTAAAAATTAATATCAAGTAAAAACTTTGGAAAGCATCTATCATCACAACCTAGATGAAAAGTTGAGAAATTAGAATTTTCAAAATTTAGCAATTTGGTAGAATTTTCAAAATTTAGCAATTTGGGCAACAGCCAAGTTGCAGACAAAAAAATCTACGCCTTCGACGTTCAAGCATAGATTTAATATCCAAAAACCAGCAGGCCTAAAGAACATAGCCTATAACAGGTCCAAATTTTAGCGTATGGGGTCTCAAAGATGTCAAAAATAAAGATGAGCATGCTTTTGTAGTGCTAGCAAGAAAGCAAGCAAACAAGTCCCATCCCCTAGCGAGTTAAGGGCTTGTGTCTCAGTACTTCACCATACGAATGCAACTTGTAAAAGATGATTTGGTTCAAATTTCCATTGCAAGCTTTAAACTGCAGCAAAGAAACATTCATTAGTCTTCACATCTAATCTCAGAAATTAAATTTCTGATACCTATATTTATTTGAAGCTTTCAAGATTCTTGTAAAGAAAATCTGTGGGTTAAGCATAATGTAAACGTGAACACGGCGCGTTTGGCATGCACTAGTCAACAGCGCTATAGAGAGTAACAAACAAGATTTTAGGTTCTTTTGTTTTTTATTCAATATTGTCAAGTCTAAAATACCAACCATACCAACTAAGAGGTTTCTCCATTTGCGCTTCTCTCCTCTAAAGTCTTTAAATTCCCGATAACCTTTAGTTGTTGAACTTAGTTACCAAGACAAAATAAAACTATGAAACCTAACTACTTGGAACATAATCAAACGAGAACGGGAAAATACGATGGCAATATTTCCACGTCGTTAACAATCTCGACCTTGAGGGAATGACCAGCTGCAGCAGAGAATGAGAAACAATCCACAGATCTTACTTTCATTGAAGATAGATCCAATGATAAAGATTCCAAATATCTGCAGAAAGGTTTATCTAAATTCCCAAATCTTCTCTTTTGCATACAGATTCCTAGAAAAGCTGCAAATGTAATTTTCAACTAATCAGTAGAGGAGAATCCCAAGCCTTGGTCTTTTAGCAAATTGTTTCAAGGGGCCACAGTCTTTTTCGATTATTTTCAAGATTTTCTATACATCAATAAGCAACAAAACTGGTAGCTATTCTACTGTGAGGATCTTTATCTAGTGCTAATAGCAGATTTTTGGATTCGTAGAGAAGTGTCATAATCTCTAATCTCCAAGAAAATCAACACCTTATCTATCATCTAGTCTGCATGGAGAACTGTTATGTTCGCAGGCGCGTGTTTCAAAGCAACCCACATTCTAAAGCATTTGGAATAACAGGTCAAACTGCGATAAAGGGGATATGTTTTCAATATGATTAGACTCTACGCATATCTGCAGCGTGGGTGACGGTCGAGGTTCTACAAGACTAAAGGGAAAACTTCTTCAGTTTATCACGTTTCAGATGATGCTTGTTCATGTTGAAATATGCTATATTTACTGCAGAAAATCAGAACCACGATAATCTGTATATTTTCGTTGTGTTTTTTTATTTCATTTTGCTTATTATTGCTCTAGTAATTTGAATTAAAGCTTTATCCATACAATTAAGGAATGACAGCTAACAACCAACAACTACAATATAAATGTTGAACCATATTGATAGCAAAAAGCTTAGGCTATTTGAGAAACACGGCCGAACTCATTTTCTAAAGTAGACTTGAACCTACCTTCGCCTGAGGCTGAGAGCATAATTTGTTAGAAGGGGCAATAACTTATTTATTTCTATCTTCAATAGATTCTATCTTATAGATTATCTACACTTTCCCAGAGAGTTCAATGTAGTCGTTGGTGCATGATTAAGAGATGTAGATCATCCAAGACGTATTAACTAGGCGTACCTGCACAGCTGTTTATGTTCAAACACTGCTGCAGTGAAGCAGTCATTAAAGCTGGAGCTTGCTGCACGAAAACTATGAATGAAACAGAAGAACCTTTTCTGGGCAGGTGACCAAACACCAATTAGGGAGCCAACTGATTTGCCCTACTCTCACTTAAAGCAACAGATTTGGGGATATCTTCGACTGGAATATAATCATCGTGTGGACTCAGTTGGACAGCTATAAGAACTTGGACTGTTGTTAAGGACGAACATACATAGTAGATATGTGATCATTTGAAACAGATGTAGCCTCAATGGTTATAATGATATGTTTGGTACACTCAACTTATAATACTATAGAAAAGAGGTAGGTGGTAAAACTTAGCAGGTGTCCTATCAAATCCGGTCACTGAACATCCAACTACTAGTAAAATGAATGTGAGCATATGCTCGGTGCATTTTCAAAACGCCCCTAAGGTACGCGCATGATGATACGGTCAACTCATTTCATCAATCGCATATGGACACTTAAATGCCAAAATGAGCACGCATTTGTGTTAAAAATTGTGCCAAAATTAGTCTAACAAAGTCCAGCCCATTCTTATAACTTAAAAAGGCAAACTGAGTCCAACAAACATCAAATTAGCCCAAATCACCTTAGCCAAAAACTTATATACAACTATCTATAGGGTTTTGACCTTTTAAAAAATCAAAAAAGAAATAGTAGAGGTTTAAACGGTCAATGTTGAGCTCGAACCTCCTCCTTCTTTGGCCTTCCTCTAGTTTAGACACCCCATCCTCAATAAAGAAGTGAAAGGCGGAATTCTTTTTATGTTTTGAGAGAGTGGCAGTTCCACCCTGCCGAGGTGAATAGGGAGGATGTAGTTCCTACTCTCTATCACCCTTTAAGTGAATATAACCTTTTGTATCTTTCTACACTTTGTTTTACACGCATATTCCTAACTTATTTGGTCCTTTCTGCAAACTATAAGAAGGAGACTTTGACCTCGGCGATCCAAAAGCGAGCTGACATTATCAGAGTCCCTTCCTCCTACCTCAACTTCGGTCAAGGTTTCCACCTTTATCCCAACCTCTTCCAGCAAGTGCTTTAATTAGTATTTCAATTAGTATTTGCCCTAAACACAGACTTTAACATATATCTGTTGTTTCCTTTGCTTCATATCAAGATCAAGAGATTTTGGGATACAAAGCCGCAAAAGTAACAGCAGCTGCTGGTAAAGGCAAGAAGAGGGTAGGTCTTGTTGAAGTTATCAGCCGACCTCAGGAGGTTGTGCAGGCAAAAGAGGCTAAGTTGAGCAGGAGGCTCAACCCTTAAAGCTTCGTCGTTCTGACAAAACACCAGCTAAGTCCACTCCCATGTATTCAGCTCCTGAGAGCTCTTCTTCTAAAATGCCTCTCCAGAAATCGACCTCAACTCCACCTCCCATCCCCATGATAGTAGGAACCAGTTCTTCAAGGTCACAAGAAAGTTGCCTAAACTTGCATAGGCCAAACATTGAAAATTTAATAGGCCATCGACCTGAAATCTTTCTGGACTTCCTCCGAGCTCTATCCCCGTCAAGGGAATCTATTGCAACACTTTCCTCCCCTCTTAAAGAGTCTAACCAACCTCCTCACTAGGAGCTGGAATGAGAAGGAAAAACAATTCTTAGCTGAGATGCCATCATCTCAGTTCAGCTACACGGTCATAGATCTATATTGTATATGATGTCTGTGGCTGATAAGGTAGTTCGTTTGAGCTCAAATACTTTGAAATTTCTTCTTTCGTTTTATTACTCACACTGCTTTTCTTTGCTCAGGTCAAAGTCGAGCTAGATAAAATGTTGAAGGTAAAGAACCAAGCCTTAAGCTTATTTGAAAATATGGAGACTGAGTGGGCAAAGTCCACAGAAAAAGAAATGACTACGAAGATTGCCTCAACCGGATGGGAGTCGAGTTGGAAGCGAAATCAGCCTCTGAACTGAAATATATGGATGACAATGAGGCCCTGCGGATTTAGGGTGAAAAGGCTACCCAACGGGCAGTCACTGAGAAAAAGAGGGCAGACGAGGAGAAAATACGAGCTAATGAGGAGCAAGCTCAGGCTGATGAAGCCATGAAAAGAACTGAAGAGGCCACCAAGAGGGCTGAAGAAGCTGAAACTAAAGCTTCTAAGGCAATGGAGATTTGGAGAGACTCTCCTGAGTTTGATGCACTTGCTCAGGACGCCTATGTTGTGGCCTTAGGAGAGCTCGTGAAATTGGAGCTCATCCATTCTTTTTTGGTGCATATGTTATGTAAAATGGGAAAACGTAGCTTACGTCCAAGAGCTGATCACCCTCAGAATAGGCTTGTTTTGCACGCTTTCTCTGCTTCGTGTTTCCTTCCTTTTTAGCCACAAAGCTTTCATAGGCTTCCTCAAATAATTCCTCCAGTTGCTCACCATACCTTAAAGCAGAATACTGTTAGCTTATAAAAGCATCCAAAAAATGGACCATACTTTACAAGCTTACATCCAAGTTACGAGGAAACTACCGCTGGTGCTCTTTATAATCACTAGATGTGTCTCCTTGGGCTTCCTCATGGGCACCTTCGCTATCACTACTTCCAATCCCATCATTTTCATCATCATATTCATCATTAACGACAGCCACGAGTTCTTTCTTCCCCTGAATAAAAGCATTCCAGAGAGATAATAAAAATTACAAGTTTAGACCAAGCAAATACTAGATATCATGTAAAAACTGACCAAAAAATTACACACTTGGATGCGTAACACAATTTATGAAATAACAATCCTATATTTAAAGAGAACCAAATACAACATCGATTTCCATCACTATATAGTGATAATGCGGGATTATTGGAAAACTGGAGCTCACAGCAAAACTCCCATCATATATAATTCAGCAGAATTTATTACAACTTGACAACATAGACAAGAAAAAAAAAATCCATTGTCCATTTGATTTCACCCGTGCAGAACAGTTATAAAAAGTCCCAAGAGTAAGAAGCAAACCACGAGACTTCATCCTATTCCTGAATGGAATGACATGCCAACTAATATAGGCTATAAATGACCGATCTTTCAATCTGGTAATTTAATAGATAAATGAAGGAAAAAGTTACCTTGATAGAAGTTAGAGAGAACAATTCACAATCCGTATAACCCTCCTCAGTTGCATCTATTTGCTTGCTTAATGCTTTCCGAGCTTTGTCCAGCAGTAAAGATAAAAGGATTTATCAGACAAGGCAGAATATATTGCATTTACGCATGTAAAAATGAGGATTAGTAATGTCTTGAAAGAGCATATATACATCAAAAGCGAAATAGAGATTACATTCAAGTGCAACAACACACCCAGAGAAAAATATTGGGTGATGATATGCAGGACAACCTAACAAAGAGAATTAGGACGCTGTATATAATAGGTAGAAATGTTCAAAGGAAGTGGGAATTGCTTTAGAAAAACTCATCAAAGCCTGATGGGTAGACATACGCAATAGGAGGCACCTGATAAAATTCGTAATATAATACATTGAGAATGTGAAAAAATAAAATAATAATAATCATAATTGAAATAGACTCCAAGTCTCCAAAAATCCCGACGAAACCAATCCCATTGTGATGGTTGAAGTCCCAGCGTTGTATGGATTTCCAAGTCTATATTACTTTGTTGCAAAATTGTTACCAGATCAGCTTAACAGACATTACATCTAAATTTTAATATCACTTGTTCACACCGCAATGACAATATATTTCAGTATAACCCAGCTTTAACTATGTTTATGGCCTCTTAACTGGAAGAGAATATAGCACGTAGAGAGCTTGCAGTGCTATGACTATGAGGCGGATGATGACTGTTCCCCATCATTTAATATACAATCGATAGAAAAGCATTCTAGTATTTGAGTATTATCAAATTATCCTGTCATCTCAATTAAATGTTAACTAACTATAGCTTCGAAAGCCGAGACAATAGCTCAAACTAATCCATGTTTGCTTAATTTTGTGTTCAATATGTACCTAAAAAATAGAACAATAAAGCAGAAAGGGATCAATAAACATGGGCAATGACCTTGGCTCATCTTTTTGCTAGAAGTTTCTTTGCCCTTTCCTTCTTCTGTTACATGGCATTAGTCAACTCCTCCCTTTCATTAAGAATCCTCTCATCTCCATCTTGCTTGCTCTCACGTTCCACAGCCATTGTAGCAGAAGTAGCCTTCTCTGAGGGAGATGGCGTCTTTCTTATATGTATACGCCATCTACACCATAACACAAACATCGAAGGGCACAAAATCATGCAAGAGAAACACAGAATCGCCACATATGGGAAATATCTGCCTATGGTTCTTTGTATGTTTCATTTGACATAATCTTACTTTAAAAGATGCTTGAAGTCTTGCTTCCCCAGAACACGAAGGTCATCACACGGATCTTTAAGCTGTCCACTATTAAAGGAAATAGCAGTTTAATGGTCAAAGAACAAGATAGTGAACCAGGCAGGTTATATAAGTTTACTTGAGTTCACTCACATATGAAGAATAAAAAAGAAGAAAAGAGTAAAACACACCTCGTCGGTTGTCAAAGTATGATCCTTAATGGGTAAACATGCAAGATCCTTGAATGTTATAGAAGTAACTGAACCAAGGATCTCAAGAGGAGAGTTAGACCAAACAAAGTCAGCTGCAGAGCAGACCTTCCGCAAAGTTGTGTCCCCATCTTCAAACCTGCAAAGGGAACCTAATCAATACGAATGCATAAACATCCACGTACATGGAGATCTGTAAAAAAGTAAAAGAAAAGAAACAAGATTTGTTTAAGGTTCTCATTCAGTTAGGAAAACCCTATGATAGAGTGTCGTGGGAATTATCATAGTGGGTGCTATATACAAAAAGAATTTCCTTCAATTTATCCAAATTACCAAGGAAGTGTGCAGTCGTGAGATATAGCAGAGGTGAAAGATTTGCATCAAGGATCTGTACTGGGCCTTATCGATTTGATTTAGTGGTGGATGTGCTTAAGAAACATATCCAAGAAGAGATTCCTTGGTCCTTGGAATTCTCTACATCGATAGACTAGGAAGGGGATGAAAGTCGAAAACACAACACTAGTAGAATTGTCAGCGCACTTTACTAACTTGAGTGTCATGATCATCTTTTGCTAGTTCTCCGCTGTGTGTAAAAAATATCACTCATACTCGAGAATAAAATAAAACTGGCTCCCAGCCATTCTTTTATATGCCAATCAAACATTGTTTTCGCGCAAATGTTTCTAGATTAAAGTCACACATTCCATCAATTAGTGAGAAGAAAATATACCCATCACGATGTCGCTTTTGCATTGTTCCTCTAAGTACATCCACCACCTGAACATGTCAAGTACAGATAATTATTTCAATTAAAACAAGTAGAAAGATAATGTGTAGATAACGTGGAAGAGATTGGATTACCTTTGGAGGCTCTTTACCTCCTTGGAAAAGGTGCTTTTACATCAAGAAGCTGCGGATCAATTTTAGCAGGAGCCTTATACTTGAAAGCCACAATATAAATTTTTGTCGATGCTGGACGACTAGCTTGTGGTTTATCCACTTCAACCTTTTCAAAAAGCTATATAGAACATTCATAGGTGAGAAACGCAGAAATTCTTGGTCAAGCTTCATATGAAAGAATAATAACTGTCTAAGACAGAAAAGTATGGCAGTATAATCTTGGGATCTGAAAACCTACAAGACAGCTATAGACATAGCATTATTCATTCATTACATCCCTTTTATAAGGTTGACTTGACTAGTGACTAAGGCTAAATGGAGTATAAAACCTATCATGAAAACGCATTATAGTATATCATAACCAATTGTAAAACCCAAGAAAGAATCGAGTCCCCCCCCCCCCGGGTGGGGTGGGGATTTCCACACAAGCATCACAGAAGTAATAATAGGTTCAAAAATATTTCCTGAATCTCAACCCCAAGAATATATCAATTTCTAAAGATCAATGTAAACATCAGCATTTGTTGTCTTGAAACCATTCAAGGAATAAAATTGGTACTAAATGGATATTAAAAAGAAATTCAAATGATTCTTCAATGAAACAAAAAATTTATTCGTTAAAATGACATTAAAACCCAAAAAGTTAGCAATTATGTAAATATAATTCACTAGAAGCCACTTGTTCACTGGTGAAAACTGAAAAGGTAACACCTCTGCTGTTGGTGACAAAAAATGGAAGTTTAAAAGGCATTAAAATTTCTCCAACTTCTTTGTCTACAAATTGCATTCATGAATGTATCAACCAATTCCCACGCATCGCCTTTCAAGCATAAAAAACTTGTGAATGTTTATGTGTTCATATGTACAATTAACCAGTAATATTAGAATTGTACATTATGATGTAATATCCAAAATTGTATTTCCATATTGCAGTCAGTGTTTATTTTGCTTGAAAAATAATGAAATTCAAATATATAGAACAAGTACCTTAGTGACAAAATTTCCTTTGGGAGCCAAAAGCTCCGTAGCAAGCTTAACCGAGTCAATAACCAGAGCATTATGACTGGTAGCCTCCTAGCCCACGCACCTCCAATATTAAGCGAACCGTGGCGCAGACCAAGTCGAAAGCCTTGCATCCATTCTCCGCCATGAGCCTCTTCACCACTGCTATACACTTAGGCTGAGTGATATCCTCCTGCGCGGAGATGGCCCACGGATAGGTCGTATAGGATCGAGGTCGACGCCAATTACGAGGCTTCCGACAGGCATCTTCTCAACGGCAACTTGCATCCATCCCCCCGGCGCGGCGCAGAGGTCGAGTACGGAATTAACCGAGCGGAGAAAACCGAACTTGGAATCGAGCTGAACCAGCTTCCATGCGGATCGAGATCTATAGCCATGCTGTTGGGGTGGAATTTGGGCGGAAATAAAATGAATCCGAGAGAATTGAATTGTTCAATAGCTAATTATATTATCACCACAAAATTTACTTACTACACCACGTTATAATTACACCACAATTAAAGTATATTTTCAATAAATACACTGTTGACCCCAAAAAATGGTTCAACAGCCATAGTTCATTTTTCTTTCTTCGTTTTATATGGTTCCCTTTTTTTAGTTTAGCAATTCAA
>CAIGRF010001960.1:71567-84458 GCA_903798235.1 Fraxinus ornus | reverse complement strand
AGATCTAGCTAGAATTATTGATTTCTTGACATTGTAATGCAGCTGGATATCACAAAATAGGGACTTTGAAGTTGCATAAAGAATCATATTCACATTGATGAGGACCATTAACCAAGTAATTTTAAAACCTTTGAATTTAGAGGAAATTGTCAAAACTAGACTATTTTAGAATTTTCTTTTTAATTCAACGTTCAACTTTCTTTGAAATTGGCAAAAAACTTTTTCATATTCTTACCCGTTTTCACCTTTTGGGGAGAAATAAAAATGAGTACACGAAACTTCTATTTCCCCATAATGAATTCCCTCGGCTTACTTGGGATATCTTTCTATTGGAAAAAGTTAGTCTGGCTAATGTCATTTTCATAAAAAATTTGTTGCTTGGTAAATAAAAAGTTACAATTTCTTCTTCGATACTGAATATTTTAAAATGTATATTAAAATTCGTAATATTTCAACGCCTAACTTTTTATCAAAGCCCTTTTCCCAAACATACTTCTCTATATCATTCCTCTTTGTCAATAATATAATACAATTACACATGCCACTACGAAAATTTCGTTTAGAAAATACTATAATTGTTCAACAATTCAAATGTCGATAAATTGGAACTCACTCGATCAGATTTATGGTTTCAAAAGCTAATTACCAGTAGAGTACGAGATATGTCGGGTTTAGCAATACTTGGAAAAGAAAGAAAAAAAACGCGACATTATTCTAACAAAATTACATTGGCATCTCTCAATTCCCGAGGTTTGATATTGTGACACAAAGTTTTGCAAGTGGGTTTTAGCTGTAGCATACTCATCATCAAACAGGAACCCACCGAGGGGACAATCTTTTGCTCGTCATGCACGGTAGGACCCTCTACGTAGAAAAAAATCAATTACTTTTTTGTTAAAATATTTTTTTTTTCTTTTTTGTTTAAATAATATATCTTGTCAGGAATGACAATCAATGATCAAATATGTTGAATTTCAAGACTACTAATAAATTTCCAATATACACAATAATTTATCAATAAATATTAAGTGAGTGTTTGTTCAAATCATCTTCTCCTTTCTTTTTCAATATTCTTAGGGTTTTAAAAGCCTATTTGGTAACAATTAAAATCCAATTAAAATTGAAAATATGGCCGTTATTGGATCCCACCCGTCTAATAAAAGTCAACAATAACGGCTAGTTTTTCAATTTTAATCCGATTTTAATCTCTACCAAACAGGCTCTAAATAAGGATCTTGCTACGTGTATCAAACCATTTACATAATGGTTTACCTAGGAGACACACAGGCGCCCCCCAATAGGGGGCAGCCACGTGTCTCATAGGTAAAACTTTATGTAATTTATTAGGTACATAAAGATTAATCTTTTAAATAAAATGATTGTGAAAACTGAAATATCAATTTATGTAGGTGGGTAGGACCCTTGAAGGTTTTGTAATGTGGACAAGACGAGTTGAGTTGGGATACCAATTTTTCCACTGTTTCAACAGAACCCCACAGAAAGGGAAATTGATGAGTTGTGTGCATGTGCATATGTACTTGCATTCTTCACAAAAAAATAGAATTTTTTTTTTTTTTCAAATGGGGTGTTTCCAGGAAGACACAGGCTGCCGTGGAATAAATTATCAATCTGGCCTTGTCAAAATTGCTTATGCAATGTACCCCAAATTCCTCATGCAACGAATCCATCAGCCTTCTTTTGTAACAAGGCGAGCTCGTACATGTGCGAGCGCACATGAGTATATCACTTCGATGAAAAATGATATGGTTAAAATCCTGTTGATATTCGTAGAGTTGTATCTTTTTTGTTTTTCTTTTTATGATGGCGGAGTAGGTTGATTGAACTTCTATTTACTTGTTTCAACTTCACATGTTGTCTAGGAATCGTGTGTGAGTTTTGACGTCCTCGAATTAACTTATTACATTCGCGTATGATAAATATGGGTCGATTATATTCACATCGAGGGTAAGAAAACTAATTTCATTTTTTGTTAGAGGAGTTGTAAATAATTTTTTTCTTAGAATTTCTCAACTAATTAAGTAGATGGTTAGGGGAAATGACAGGCTGTTCCTTTAAGTCAAAAAGTTGTGGAAAATTTTGAAGGATGAAAATTCCACTTTTGGAAAATTCACTAAAGCGGTCCTTAAAGCTAATTATTTTATTAATGTTACAAATTCTTTGTTAAAAGTTAATTGTACCAAAGAGAAGTGTGTGTAGGAACCAAAAATATCTTTTCATACAACCAAAAATATCTTTTCATACACACACATTTTTTCTACTCCAATTTTGTATTTTAAAAAAAATATTAAATTTTTAAACATGCACTCAATATTCTAAGTACTCACTCGGATTTCTTCTGTTTCATTGATTTTGTTTGAATCCTCCTTTTCTTCCGAAAATAAGGAGGAGAAGGTGTTATGAATCAATCAATGAAGTTCATTTTTCAAAAGCATCATCAGAAAAAGTTTTTTGAAATTGAGGCGCATCAGTTGACTCGACATCTAGGGGTAAAGCACTGTTTCTGGCCAGTTGGGAAAAAAATCAACTATATATCGCACGAGCCTAAGACATGCATGGAAAAAGAAAAATAAAAGAGAAAACTTAAATTTACGTGGTTGAGAAAATTACCCCAATGTTATAGAATTGGGATAATCAACTTATTAATCAAGTTGTTATTTAAAAAAAACTTATTAATCAAATTTCAAATTACAAACTCTTTTTAGTTTTTACTTCATTTTTATGGTTCAGCCTATTCTACGTGAACACAATGCATCAGTTCAGTAATTATACTTCAGTCATTATTAATGATATAACATGAACATTTTTCAGTGTTTCAAACTTATTTACATTTAACAAAATCATTGCAGGTCCATGTACTTAAATTTGAGTGCTGCATGCTCAACAGAGACTTGACATCAATAATCAAGATGAATAAGTTAACAAGTCCCATAATAATCATGTAATTAATATCATAAAACAATACAAACTCAAGAAAAGAAAACTAACCATATTCAGTGATGTCTGCTCTTGTAGAGAGAGAGAGAGAGAGAGAGAATATGGAGATTTGTGTTGGCAATGTACAGAAGGAGTACTGAATCATTACCATACACAGAAAAAAAGGTTTCACTGATAACTTTTTTCTTTCTTCTTTTTCATTTAATTTAGTGGTGATCGATGTGTCTCAATTAAAACCAAAAATAGGGTACGGGCAAGAAGGATTTTTCATTTTAAATCCTGTCAGCATGCATTGGAGATCCAGTATGGGTCATATTGAAGTGTCTCTCACTTGCATGAAACCCCCACCCCCATAACTTTCTGACCAATCATCTAATATTTTATGATTACACACAAGACTGAACACGAGATATTTGAAAAGGGACTTGACTTATTGATTAGCGTAATCATATCTGCTTCAATAAGTCTTCAAAAAATACCCACAAAATATTGATTGATGCCCCTAATGAACACGACACCAATATTCTTAATGAGATAACATCAACACTATCCTACTTTTCTCCAAAAAGCATAAAAATATTTACATCTACAATTTTTTTCCCCAAAACATGCTCTCTTTTTTTTTTTTTTAATTATTTAAAAATAATTTTTTTAACAATTTACCTCCTTTTAATTTGAAATCAATATTTAAATTTTTCATTGAAAAATTATATTTATGAGTTACATGTTACTATGTTAATTGTCATGTAACATTAAAATTCTCAGTTTTTTCAATCACATATTTTTCAATAAAATAATATTTTTCATGACATCAATAACTTTTCCTTACTTTTTAACCATATATTTCTCATCATATCATTATTTAAAATATATTATTTCCTCAATAATATCAATGAATATATCTTACCTTGTTGACATACATTAATGTGCATGTTAATCCATCCTAAACATTAAAATAAACACTTTCTACACCATTACTTTACTTATTTTACATGTTTTGTGTCCTTATTTTAGGGTAACATATATGTTACTTGTGTTGCCTATTTTTTATTCCTATAGTAACACAAGTGTTCCTACAACGTAACATATGTGTTAATGTATTACTATAATATGTTACAATGTCTAGCGTTGCTCCTAACCATCACTGCCGCCTTTCGCCGCCTCCATTACTTCCCACTGTCACCAATCGAGTTAGAAACAAGTGAAAACAAAAATGAAATTCAAGTAGAATTACCATAAAAATAGAGATTAAAATACATGTGACAATTTAAAATCAAATTAAGGGCGAGCGTAACAAAATTCTTGATGAAAATTGATGAAATCCGTGAATGAAAAGCTGATAAAGTTGTTGATTCCATGAAATATATGGTAAAAATCGAAGGTTGACTAGTTGAAAAGTTAATAAAACTTTGGCAAAGTTGTATTAAACGAAGTGTAACTCCCAAACCATAGTGAAACAACCGCTATGCCCCATGAAAATTAGCTTCCGTAAGCTACCACGATCACTTCACACCAATCCACTTCTAGTAAATCTGTCACTACAAACATCACCACATTTTAGCTGTTGGAAATCATCGCAATTCAGATCTGAAAATGGATAAATTAAAAATAAACCCATTCTCAATTTCTTAGCTGCCGAAGGGTCGCCTTTAAAATAAAAAAAAAAATATAAGAAAAATATAGAGTCGGCAAGGCATTTTAAATATGTTGTCAAGGATTTGCTTTTGACCGCTTATTTGTACGGATTTAAATGTGAAACACTACTAAAACTTCTTATCAAAGAAAATGTAAGCACAAAAAAAAATCCTAATTAGTAGACAAGACCCTTGATTAATTCAACTATCATCTTTTAAGTTTACAATTGTTAATTGCCGACTTCCAAGGCAATAGAAGAATAATGCCAATTTTCATGTTATAAATTTTACGTACCATAAAGTCTAAAACCAGAAGATAAGCTATGAATATCCTTGTTTTCTCCCTTGTGACAGCTTTTTAACGTGGGTTCCCACAACTTTATATCATGACAATCAACACAGTCCAATTGTCTAAATCTTTATGAACTCGTGTGATTTGGTAGCCCTTTTCATTGAGATCACAATCTTTGTTGAAAAACATCATCCTTTAAGTAAAAGCCACATGTGAGAGCAGGTAGCAATTTTGACTTATAATTGGAAAAAGCTGACATCTAATTGTGAACAACATGTAAAAAGGAACATATTGTCTATTAAAATCAATTTATTTTTCACCTAGACATGGTTATATATTCAAACGGCTTCAAGATATATAATTATAAGTTTTGAATGTATTAGAGTTTCTATAGAAATTTTAGCTTTTAAAATGTTTTTAACTTTGATTAAGCTACTAAATACTATTATCTATGTAAGGATAGTGGCAATTAGAATGTTATTGGTAATTTGGTATGTACAATATATTGAGAAATATTTAGAATGGTTTGCATCTACGTGTAGAGTTTGGCAAAAAGTTTTGAAGGATAGCATGTGCCTTGTCTTCCACTATGAAGACGGTTAGATGGCTGGCTGGTAGGTAGTAGTGTCATGTTGATTCCATTACTCTTTACACCCCCTCTCAAGATAGTGTGTGTTTTAACAATTTTAAGCTTGTCTCTTAGAAACAAAAATCTAGAATAAGTGAGAGGCTTTGTCAAAAATCCGTTGTCTGATCTGATGATGGTATGTAATTGATTTCCAGTTCGCCTCTTAACACTTTGTCACGTACAAAATGAACATTAAGTTCAATATGCTTGTTGCGTGCATGGTAAACTGGGTTTGATGCAAGTGCGCTTGCGCTCAAGTTATCACACCAAATTTTTGGAATTGTCTTCTGTGCTATGTTCAATTCCAGCATTAAGGATTGAGTCCATGAGTTCAGACGCATTGTGAGCCAAAGCTCGATATTCAGCCCCAGTACACGACCTTGCTACAACTTGTTATTTCTTAGAACACCAGGATAATAGATTATCTCCAAGATATACACAATACTTTGCAAAAGACCTCCTATCATCTGGACACGACGCCTAGTCAGAATCAGCAAAAGAATTAATGTCAAGGATGTCACTTTTATGAATGGCAAAACCATGATTTAGTGTTCCCTTCAAGTACTTGAGCACTCTCTTTAGTGCATTCCAATGAGCATCTGTGCGAGTTTGAAGAAATTGGCTCATTCTATCTACACAAAAAGTGATATCAGGTTTGGTATGTGCCAGATATTGAAGATCACCTATTGCACTTCTATACAAGGTTGGATCCTCCATGACTTGTCCATCAATTTCTGAGACTAACTTACCAATTGCCATTGGGGTTAAGCTTAGTTTAAGATGCTCATAGCCAAACTTCTTAAGTAGATCAATGGTATACTTTGTTTGAGTTAGATATAGTCCTGATGTGTCTTTGTGCACTTCCATACCCAAAAAGTGATTAAGACTTCCCTGATCCTTAAGAGCAAAACAAGTGTTCAACTTATCAATTACTTCTTGCAATTTTTGATTGTTGCTTCCTGTTATTATTATATCATCCACGTAGACCAATAAAAACAACACATCTGTACTGTCAACTAGGAAGAAGAGTGAATTATCCACCTTAGACTGGTTGAAGTTCCATGTTAACAAGGTGTTTTTAAGCTTCTCATGCCACGCTTTTGGAGCCTACACTTTAGCCCATATAAGGCTCTTTCTAACTTGCACACGAACTTAGGATTTCTCTTATCCACAAAGCCTTGTGGTTGATGCATATACACTGTCTCATTCAGCTTCCCATTCAAGAATGCATTGTTGACATCAACTTGTCTGATATTCCAATCCCTTGAAACAACCAGAGTTGAGATGATTTTTAAGGTTGATGCTTTGATAATTGTTGCGTGCATGGTAAACTGGGTACTTGCGCTCAAGTTATCACACCAAATTTTTGGAATTGTCTTCTGTGCTATGTTCAATTCCAGCATTAAGGATTGAGTCCATGAGAGTTCAGACGCATTGTGAGCCAAAGCTCGATATTCAGCCTCAGTACACGACCTTGCTACAACTTGTTATTTTTTAGAACACCAGGATAATAGATTATCTCCAAGATATACACAATACCTTGCTGTAGACCTCCTATCATCTGGACACAACGCCCAGTCAGAATCAGCAAAAGAATTAATGTCAAGGATGTCGCTTTTTATGAATGGCAAAACCATGATTTAGTGTTCCCTTCAAGTACTTGAGCACTCTCTTTAGTGCATTCCAATGAGCATCTGTGGGAGTTTGAAGAAATTGGCTCATTCTATCTACACAAAAAGTGATATCAGGTTTGGTATGTGCCAGATATTGAAGATCACTTATTGCACTTCTATACAAGGTTGGATCCTCCATGACTTGTCCATCAATTTCTGAGACTAACTTACCAATTGCCATTGGGGTTAAGCTTAGTTTGAGATGCTCATAGCAAAACTTCTTAAGTAGATCAATGGTATACTTTGTTTGAGTTATATATAGTCCTGCCGTGTCTCTGTACACTTCCATACCCAAAAAGGGATTAAGACTTCCCAGATCCTTAAGAGCAAAACAAGTGTTCAACTTATCAATTACCTCTTGCAATTTTTGATTGTAGCTTCCTGTTATTATTATATCATCCACGTAGACCAATAAAAACAACACATCTGTACTGTCAACTAGGAAGAAGAGTGAATTATCCGCCTTAGATTGGTTGAAGTTCCATGTTAACAAGGTGTTTTTAAGCTTCTCATGCCACGCTCTTGGAGCCTACACTTTAGCCCATATAAGGCTCTTTTTAACTTGCACACGAACTTAGGATTTCTCTTATCCACAAAACCTTGTAGTTGACGCATATACACTGTCTCATTCAGCTTCCCATTCAAGAATGCATTGTTGACATCAACCTGTCTGATATTCCAATCCCTTGAAACAACCAGAGTTGAGATGATTTTTAAGGTTGATGCTTTGATAATAGGGCCCATAATCAACTCTAGGCGTTTGAAGAAATCCCTTAGCTACCAGCCTTGCTTTATGTCTCTGTACGTTGCCTTTAGAATTATACTTCAGTCTGAACACCCATTTGCTTCCTATTATCTTCATTCCAACTTTGGGAAGTACTAATGTCCATGTCTTATTTTTCATTAGAGCATTATACACATCCTACACCACCTTCTTCCAACTGTCATTCTGTAATTCATCTTCAACAGTTGAAGGTTCAGTTCTACTACTTTATCTTGTGCTTGGCTTGTGTAGACTTTTAGCTTAAAGATTTTAGCTTTGCTCCTAGTAACCATGTGATGTCTAGTCATCTATGTTGTATTTTGATCCTAAAGAATTGACTCATTTCTTACTTCTTCAACTCCAAGCTTACCCTGGTTAATGCCAACATCCTCCTGATCAATTATTTCATCTTGATGCACTTCAATATCACTTCCTTCATTTAACTCACTTTCTTCCTCAGGATCTGGTTCTGTGACAGAGAAATCTACTGTAGTTGGTGCATTAGTATGACTCATATCAACAACATTCTAAGGTATTGTTCTGTGGCTAGACTTAGTGTTAAATGGAAGAAGACTCAATGAACTCTCAAAAGTGTGAGGTTGAGACAACTTATTCAAGAAACCAAATTTCAAAAGAAACACTAGTTCATTGAAAATCACATGTCTGGAAATGTAGATTTTACCACTAGGACTCAGGCACTTATATCCCTTTTGTGAGTCACCATAGCCAAGAAACACACATTTTTGTGAATGGAAGTTGAATTTGTGCCTTTGATAGGGTCTAAGACATGGGTAACATGCACAACCAAATGTTTTAAGTGTGCTGTAGTTAAAGATTTTCCCATACGGAACTTGAAAATGTGACTAATGTTTGAGCACAGGAGTAGGTAGTCTATTAATTAGATAGGTAGCTGATTTAAAAGATTCCAACTAATAATGTAAGGGCATTTGTGTTTGAGCTAAAAGAGTAAGTCCAGTTTTTGTAATATGCACGTGCTTTCTCTCTGCCCTACAGTTTTGCACTGAAGACTAAGGACAAGAATGCCTAAGTTCTATTCCAGATTCTGAGGTAATTTTAATGAAGTTTCTGAACTCTCCTCCCCTGTCATATTGTAACGTTTTTATCTTCTTTTCAAACTTGTTTACCACCCAAATTTTGAATTGAGTGAAGATATTTAGTGCCTCAAATTTACGTTTCATGGGATATATCTAAGTGAACCTACTATGATCATCAAAAAAGATGATATAATACCTGAACCCTGAGGTAGAGATCACTGGTGCAGGTCCAGACGTTTGTGTGAACTAGTTCTAATGGACTTGAATCATGTGAAGTGGAAGTATTAAACACTAGTGCATGAGACTTTCCAAATTGGAAAGATTCATAGAAACATGGAATTCCATTAACTTTGAACTTATTACAAGACTTTAACACTTGACTCAACACATGGTTTGAAGGGTGGCCTAATCTCCTATGCCACATATCAAGTTCTGACTCTTAACACTTTGACTCCTTTGGTTGATATAGAGTTATTTTGATGGTGTGACCCTTTGGTTGTGAGTTTAGGATTGGGGCTTGGTAACTTCAGTTGATATAGTCCATCCTTAGGCACTCCCTACAACATAATCCTCTTGGTTTTCAGATCCTTAACAACACAGCAATCAGAGTAAAATTCCATGAGTACATTGTTATCATTTGTAAGCTGTGAAACACTTATTAAATTCTTCTTGATTGAAGATACATGTAGTAATTTATTTAGCGCAAGAGACCTATTATTTTGTGAAGGAATGTTTCCTCGCCAATATGTGAAATCTGCAACGAGTTTCCATCACCAACTAATAGTTTCTCAGTACCTTCATATTTCATAACAATACTCAGCTTACCTTTATCAGCTGTGACATGACTACTTGCACTAGAATCTGCAAACCAAGCTTGGTCTTCAAGAGTTTTTTGTGAAGTAGTAGGATTTGAGTTGCTATTCTGAGGATTTTGATTGTTAGGTCTACTTCCCATATATCTATCATCATACCTGTTAAAACACCAGCTTGCAATATGATTGTTTAATCCACAAATATGACAAGGTCCCCTATTTTCATTTGGCCTGCCTGCTCTGCCTCTTGTCCTGCATCTAAAATTCGTTGTTCTACCACTGTCGTTCCTCTAAAACTTCTACCACTTCTTGATCCTGCTCTCTGAATGAGCTGCACACTTGATTGACCAACGTAGTTCAAATACTCATGCGAAATTGTTCCTGACTTAGTTCAAATACTCAAGTCTGCTTTCAAACGTCATCAACACAGAGTATAACTAATGCCATGATATGCTTTCCTTACTATTGATCTGCACTACAATAGGTGTATACTCTTCATCCAAGCCTGACAAGACTTTAGTCACAATATCACTATGATCAACTGTCTTCCCAGCTATCTGCAGATTATCAACTAGCTATTTAACAGTGGTGAGATATTGATCCATAGTCATGGATCATTTCCTTGTTCTCTGCAACTCTCCGGTGAGAAAAACAACCCTTGACTTGTTCAGTATACCATAGCTTCCTTTTACTGCAGTCAGTCTACAATGCATTTGAACTGGTGTACCCCATGACTCTCATAGCTATTTCTGGTGTCATGGAAGAGTACAACCAACCCATTAGCATCTGGTCAATTGAATTCCATTTGCTGTACTCAGGATTTTGAACCATTTCTACTGCTTCTCCTCCATTGGTGGTGGTCTGTATGCCTAAGAATTCCGGTGGATAATTCTTTGTGCTAAGTAAATAGCCTTCAAGATTATGTCCTTTGATTATAAGCATAATCATATTTTCCAATAGCAAATAGTTATTCCTGTCTAGTTTAACAGGTGGTGTTGAGTAAGGTTTATCCCAACTGGTAAGACTTGATTTATACTAACTTGGATGAAGGTTGTATTGCTTGAAGCGGATTGATTACTTGCATCGGTGTTAGCCATTTATGCTCAGATACCAAGTTTGAAATGAGACAATTGAATAATTTTTAGCTCAGAAACTTTTGCATTCCATACACCTTATATATATACAGAGATAGCTATACATACAAGGAGATAATATTCTATCTAACAACTTTGACATGTGGCCTGACAGTTTATATTCATTCCAGTATCAGTATGTGCCTTGTCTTCCTCTATGAATACGATTAGATGGCTGGCTGGTAGATAGTAGTGTCATGTTGATTCCATCACTCTAATAGAACAAAACTTGAAAAGGGGGTTATGGAAATATTTGAAGGTTGTGGGAGGCAGTATGTGTAAAGGTGACCTAACTACCCAAGTCCGAGATGATTGTGCATGTAAATGGCCCAGCACGAGCCATGTCTCGAGTTTTTAGATCGCCCGACTTGTTTTACACATTTAGGTTGGGGATAACTATCTTCGTTCAACCGATGATCACAAATGCTACTAGATGAGCAAAATGAACAAGTTAGAACACTTTTTCAAGTTCGACTTGGTTTCAAATATATAACAACCTGAGTAATAGAGATCTTGAATCAAGAATCCTGAATTACATCGTTAAAATTTCACCCTGCAAATGCTATTTAAGCAAAAGAACATCCTAGAAACTGAAGCTTATACATGGAATAAATGTGATCTATCCAATTAACGTGCTCGCTTGCCGCTGTGAAAGGGCAAAACATAATACCAAAAGCGAGTGATCGATAGATATTTCTTATATGGCTTATTAGCACAAAACGTCCATACGTTTGACAGTTAGTGTGCAAAACGTCCCAACGTTTCATTTTTTTGCATTTTCGCCCCTATTTTAACGTTTCAGTGTGGAAAACATCATTTTCACTATTTTTTAGTGTAAAATGACCAATATACCCTCAAATTTAAATAAAACATATAAAATGAAAAGAAAAATAAAAAAAATTTGTAATTATACTCCCAAACTTTTTAAAAAGTGCAAATGAGTCCAAAAGTCTTATTAAAATGTTTAAGCACAAAACGTCCCTACGTTTGACACTTAATGCGGAAAACGTCCCTACGTTTCAAGCATGTTTGTATTTGCTCAATAATACAAAACGTCCCTACGTTTGACACTTATTGCGTAAAACGTCCTTACGTTTAATTTCTTTTTACATGTTCGTCCTTATTTCAACGTTTCATTGCGGAAAACGTCATTTTCATTATTTTCAATGTAAAATGATCAATATATCATCATATTTAAATAAAACAAAAAAGGAAAATAAAAAAAATTACAATTGTGCTCCCAAATTTTTTAAAAAGTGCAAATGAGTTCAAAAATCTTATTAAAACATTCATACCATTCAAACCGTTAATGCTGGCCACAACTATCAGCCCCAGCATTGTAAAGGGAGGTGAGATGGTTTGAATGGTGGTGGGGTCTGGTGGTTTATATAGTGAAGGGATGCTAAGGCTAAGGGAGGATGAGAAGACTGATGGTTTGAATGTTTTAATGAGAATTTTGAACTCATTTGCACTTTTTAAAAAGTTTGGAAGCACAATTGTAATTTTTTATTTTTTTTTATTTTTTGTTTTATTTAAATATGAGGGTATATTGGTCATTTTACATTGAAAATAATGAAAATGACGTTTTTCGCAAACCTGAGTAATAGAGATCTTGAATCAAGAATCCTGAATTACATCGTTAAAATTTCACCCTGCAAATGCTATTTAAGCAAAAGAACATCCTAGAAACTGAAGCTTATACATGGAATAAATGTGATCTATCCAATTAACGTGCTCGCTTGCCGCTGTGAAAGGGCAAAACATAATACCAAAAGCGAGTGATCGATAGATATTTCTTATATGGCTTATTAGCACAAAACGTCCATACGTTTGACAGTTAGTGTGCAAAACGTCCCAACGTTTCATTTTTTTGCATTTTCGCCCCTATTTTAACGTTTCAGTGTGGAAAACATCATTTTCACTATTTTTTAGTGTAAAATGACCAA
>CAIGRF010001960.1:46028-60797 GCA_903798235.1 Fraxinus ornus | reverse complement strand
GTTGCAATTTCTTACATTGTATTGAAAAGGTGGCCAGTGTCATTTTCTACCAGTGAAATGGACAAAAGGTATCAAAAATTTCTCAAAGTTGTAGAACAGCTATTAATTTTGATAAGTTTGCAGCAATTTAAGTCAATTTTTCAGTCAGCGTTCATACGAGGAAATGACCAAAATTATTATAAAAGTTTTATTCTGTTTTTTCTCGGAGTTGATTTGTAGGTCCCGAGGAATCTTCTGCTATTTGTATAGGTGGTGGAGTTGGAAAAGAAAAGAAAAATTCATGAAAACGATTTTAATTATTAAAAAATAAATCTCAAACTCAAAGGGACCTCAAGTTCAAATGATTATTTGTAAAAAATAAATATAATCCCTAATTTGTCAATGACCTCTTTCTTTACGGTAATTATACCTAGCTATGTTTGATAAAACTTAAAATTTAGATTTAAATATATGTTTTAATGAAATTTACAACTTTTCAGTAACACATTCTGCTTAATGTGTACGAAACTTTCGGCGATTGTCTCTATTATTGGGACACTATTGCAACAAAGTAAATTGTTCAAGCAATTATAATTTTAATTCTCGTGTGCAAAAATTATTGCGCTTTAATTGTTAGAAACTTTTGTTTGGCAAGTGATACGCCGTCAATAATTAACTTATAAAATTTTAGACAAACCCTAAACTCTAATGGCATACCCACACGCACTTTAATGATCAAGAAATAGCAATTGTACAAATTTTTCGTCGAAAACTTACCAATAACATTTACAATGCAATATTTGACAAGTTGTCTCATATATTGGAAGTACGGACACATAATTTCACACTTTGCCACATGACAATACACTATTGGACAAATTAAAATTTGGAGAGTTTTTCCACTCAATCAATTGTTGACAACACTTGTAATGTGAACAGAATAATGTGAAATAAATAGCGTATGACATTGTTCATTCTACCCTTTTGCAAAAATTGCTGAAATCTTTCGGTGGTTTAGTAGGTAAGAGAAATGAGTTGAGATCGTCCAAAAGCTTGACTTGTGGCCTCATCTCAACGGCTAGCAAACTCAATGATGTCATAATTTTACATCTTAGGTATCACTAGATCTACGACTCCTCACATTGTCCTAAATAAAAAAAAAAGGAATTTGAATTTCGATTATCGTTGCAGAAGACGTTCCATCAGTCACATCTTATGTAGTTACATACTGTCATAGGGAAACTTGCATGAGGTGTCCCATGTAGTTACAACCGTCTCAGACTCTAGAAGCCCATTAGACATGGCTAAGGGTTGGATTCCCTCTCATTGACTCAGAGCCAAAGGATGATGTTTCTGTAGTAAATTACGTTGCCTCGAAGGCGTTTGTTGAAAAGGTATTGGGCGGCCCCACCCATTTTCAACTTTTTGTAGGTAAATTATTTTTTATAATTAAAATAATTGTGCAAATATTTTATTATTATTTTTTTTACATATTAGTCCGACTTAAAAGTTTTTTTAGTCCAATTATGGATCTGCTTCTGAGAGTAGTGGTCAAAAGAGATGATCAGTGGAGTCAGCTATACAAAGAAAACATGGAGTGGCAGCTATACAAAGAAATAATTACAAATGCATCTCTACAAGGAATGATTACATGACAGAAGAAACTTTTTATGAAGAAGATTCCTGAGATAGTGAGTCTGCAATATCAAACATACTTTATGTGGGAGATTTTATTTCTTTCCTAATACAAATATTTTCAGATAAATTATAAAGGGGGTGTTCGGTAGAAATTAAAATCGGATTAAATTGAAAAATTAGTCGTTATGTTGACTTTTATTAGACGAGTGAGACCCAATAACGATCATATTTTCAATTTTAATTGAATTTTGAACGGTACTAAACAAGCTCTAATATGATGCTATTTTGAAATCTGAGGTTTATTAATAAAAATTGATTCCTTACTACCAGGTTGTTTGGTGGGGATTAAAATTAGATTTTTAGTGGATTGTCATATAAATTTTTGAAATGTGTGGCTGAAAAGATGTGGAACCCATGAAAGATGTGGTTAATATTGATTGTTTGACTTTGACTTAGATTAAAATGATTTTAATTCGGTCCAAACATACATAGTTTCTTTTCCTCCCTATCTTAATTCTAAATAACTTTCTAAAAATAAAAATGATAGACAATACAAAACAAAATTTGAATAGCAGTAAACAAAAACACAATATCAAGATATTTCGACTTACTTCGTACTCTAACGAAGTATTCTTTTGAGTGTTTATAACCCGCATAAATTATAAATTGATAGAAGTGAAGGATAAATAGATAGTATTTGTGAATTCCCAATAAAAGACGTGATTAAAAAAAAAGTACATAAAAATATATAAATAATCTATAACCATGATGTCAAAGATAATAACAAAACAAGTGATGGCCAAGTTCCAGGTTGTTTATGGTATTCAGCACACGGTTTTCCAATGCCACGGATTTTGTGAGGCACTAAGAGAGATATTGATGAGAATGAAATTGACATGCATGCATACTTTAGCATTTCGGCATTTCCTGACGTTTTGTGTTTTTATTTATATGGACAGTACAGTACATCAATCGTGCATTATTTTTGAACGTTTTGGACACGTGAACATGCAACAAAATTAACATAATAACAAGTTCGATAGAACTCGACAATGTCTCTGTGGGACCATCATTAGCAAGTTATCAAATGTACCATAAAAAAAAGTTATATTAATTCCCATAAAGAATCTTTAATGAACAGCAATTATCATTAAACTCACTTTTATTGTAATACTGAAAATTAATAAGTATTACTTGGAACCTGCCTTATGTATTCCCTTTGTTTGCTAGTAATTGGTCCGGGTTGTGCATTTGCATTGAGATATGAACTTGACTTGCATTAAGTAATTATTTTACGACGACTGAAATTTAAGTTACAAGTGAGTCGAGTTGAATTGGAAGTTACTTAAATTTCGTTACCCCTTTACTTTCGAGAAAAGGATTGTTGTCGTGAAACAATTGAAATATCTGGAACAAAGACCTCATGGTTCGATCTTATCACCATAAATCTCCAAACGAAACCAAAGACTAAGCTCATCTCTACATTCAACTAATTCTAAATTAATTAACAATAAATTCTTTTTCTTTATTAAAATCGCATTCATGATTTATTTACAAGCTCAAACAAATATAAAATACCTCTAGCAGCCTGCATCCATAAGCAAAGGACGAACCAAGAAGGAAAAAAACAGTATGCCGGAATCTATGGTCCGCAATTAACGGTCTGTTCTATTATAGAATAAAGCAATTCTATTAATTCTTTATATTAAAAGAATTCTTAAACCTGATTCATTTTGGCTGGAGAGAATAACCTAGAAAATAAATTACGATAAATTTTGTCTATTTCTTAGTCGTGTTCAAGATACAACCATAAACAAAAAAAATTAAATTTTAATTTCACAATTCACAATTCACAAATTCCGTGTTACTATAAATCCCTTTTCGTCACTCTCTATACACGAAATATATTATCTCGAGTCATTTTCAAAAAGATTATCTGTAATCTGAAGGCGTGTGGAGGGAGCAAGAGACAAAACCCTAATGTAGACTGCTAACCATAGTGTTCCAACTTATTTGAGCATAGAAGATGAGCTTACATCTGCCTCGCCCCCACCCACCACCCCAAAACGACCATTTTTGGTCCTCACCTTGACCTGAATGGGCTAAATCTGTGGGCGTATTCCATTCCATTTCCGGTTTATAATATGTATGGTAAACATTACTTGGCTGCACAATACTAATGCATGAAGCCAATTCTTGGAGTCGTCATCAAATGTCTTTCACAATAATTAACTAAAGGGTTGCTTAAGCAGTATGTTTTGAAAAGTCCTAATGATTGGAACTTGTATTAATTGGCGATTTAACTGGGCAAGCTGTAATTGTCTTCTATGACTTGTGAATGTTGCTCAATATCTTCTTTGGCACCGACCAAAGATTATTCAAGTTTACACAAAGTTAAATGAGTTTGTTAAATTGTCTAATCGAATTTTAATAGTTAATTTTGAATACTTAAACGACGTCTTTCGTTTATAACCACTCGTTTCGAGTAACAAGTCTGAAATTTGTAACAGATATTAATTATCCTTTAGCGATGGATCAATTGAAGCTTTTTTTTTATTTCTTTTTTGTGTTGTGTCATAGGGATAGAGGACAGTGAACGAAAAGTTCAATTTTATTTGAAATTGATGATTATGTTGGAAAATGAAAGATTTGAATGAAGAAATAGTCTTCGCCCATGTTTGATGTACATTCTTAAGGAAAGAATACATTTTAAATAGTGTTGTGTGGTTGAAAGAATGCATTTTTCTTAAAAAAATGTGAATTAAACAGGCGTTCATCTTGAAAGGATAAATTTAAATTTCACGAAATTTATATCTACATGTTGTTAATTACGTCTTTTAAATTTAAAAAAAAAAAATAATAACTTTTTGATCCGAGAGTTGTCTTGTGTTCTAAAAGTCAAACAATTCCTATATTTCCTTAGAAAGTTGCAACATTTTTGAAAGACCTTGACCTTTGGATGTATGTTGACATCCAAAGGTTATATAGGGAATTCAGTAAAGTGGTTTTTTAACACAAAAAAAAAAAAAAAAAAAGATTTACTCTTTCTATTTTTCTTACAGCAAAAATCTCTCGTGTAAAAATTTTGCTTCATTATTATCATGTTCGGTAATAAAGGCAGAAGTTTTGTTCGATGACTCCTATGCGATTGAGCGCTGCTTATGTAGGATGAAATCCGTTCTATTTTGGACGTGAAAGTTTTAAATTATTTAGACTCACGTACAGAATTGCACAATTAAAAGCAACAAATCACTGTTTAATTATTTTTAAATGGTTAGATTAAACAAGTCAATTTATCCTAAATTTTAATACCACAATCAATAATTAAAACAATAAAGAACACCAAAGATTATTATGGAGAAATCCCAATTGGGTAAAAATATGAGACACTTTGTCAGTCAATAATCCACTATAAATCGAAGCAAACATACAATATGCCCCAGACCCGTCTATCGTGTAGAACTTCTAACCTCATTTCCTGTAGTCTCCCTTGATCCTACTGGATGTGCGCTCCTTCAAAACAAATCTCAAATCCTAGTTTAAACCTTAGCCATCTGGAGTCGATCCAACTTTTGGTATACCACCTTATTCTATTGAATTTGTGCTTCTGCAACAACTCTTGATCTCTGGTATCGATTTATCTCCGACAGATTAGGTGGTTTGGTGTTTGATCAAAAGATTTTATATGAAATTAATATGGTTTGATAAACAAAATATGATTTGTATGAGTTTATGGATTAATTAATATGTGGTGGTTGAATCTTGAAATCAATGAATGCTTTGGATCTTCTAAGGAATGATTTCTATGGAATAAATATGATTCAATACACTTTTGGACGTTCATAGGGTATGATTGATATATATATATATATATAGGGAAAAATGTTTGGAATGAAAAGGGATTGAAAAATCAAGTGTTTGAAGCAAAATAGAATCTTGGACGTCGACTCGTAGCTCAAGCGCCAAGTCGCGATAGGCGAGGAATAGTTAAGCAGTCGTTTTTATTTTTATCATAATTTTCTCTTTTGATATCCGATTGAGGTGATTCAAAATGTATTCGAAAGCTAACTCAAATGGATACACTTCTTCTAGAATAGCCTTATCCAAATTCCAATATTTTCTATATGAAAAATGCATTGCAAGTTGCGATAGAGAATCTGGAACATAACTTGTGTGGCTCTTTGACATTCTTTAAACTTCTAATTGCATTTTCTTGATCAAATGCGATCTTTTTAGACCACTTGGACTTCTTCAAGGACTATACTACCAACCCAACTCTTTTGACTTTAATTAGGACATTAACTTGCATTTTGACTTTGATTACAATTCAATAAAATCTTAGTACAATTCAACTAGAACTTGATTTTGACTGAGAAAATTACCATTTACAAATTTAAAACTGTCAATTATAATTTGGGCTTATCCCCATTTGACACTACGTGACAAAATCATTTATTTCAAAATTAAAAAGTCCGAAACTACCCAAAAATAAACTTCCTAAAATTTTCTTCAATACTTTGTGAACATGTTTCCTGAAATACATGGAAACCACAATATCACATGGAAAGCAAGAGGAATCTAACAAAAACAAATTCATATAACTAAGTTAAATTAAATACGTAATAAAACATGTGTAACACTAAAACATGCAATATTATGTCAATTATAAACGTAGAAATAAACCATATAATTTTATATCAATATAGACAAAACACATAACTATATCAATAATAAAATTAAAGCAAATATATCAAATGACTCCCCTAAGTTATCTATCAATAAAAATCTTAAAATCATCCTCCTAATTCATATAATCAATTCCCTGAAATAAATACATACCTCTCCCCTTTTTTGTCTAAATAATGAAGGAAGACAAGTAATAATCATATCAAACACAGAGAGGAATGCGTAAAGAAATATGCACATGTATAATGATGCAAAACATGTAATGTGAGAATAAAAATTTTCTAATTTCGAGCAACTGTTTTTTTTTTTTTTTTTTTTGAATTTTTCATAGATTTTTACATTTATCATCATGAATATTTATTTGCTTACTTATACATGCATAGTTCATAAATAAATAAACTTTTCCCACATAACTTATTTTAAACCTAGATGGAGTAAATTGGATAAGTCATTCATGTGTGAAAAGTGTCATTAAACTCAATTAAGCATATCTCAAAACCTTAAACCAATGAGAAATGACATCCAAAGAATCACTAATGAATGAATATATTCTTCAAAGTATGATGTCAAACTCAGTGTTATTAGGACCTTTATAAATTAAAGAGTTCATCTTTAATTGTATAAATTTTATTTCCTCCCTATCTGTGAGCGCGCGCGCACATTTAGTTTTCAAATCTTATGTACAGATTTTTCTTCATTAAGCTTTCTACATGACCTTTATAATAAGTTTTAAGTCGATGACTTATATGGCACCAGATATTAAAAACTTTGCATGCTTAATCATTCAAGTCATATAGGCTACGAAGAAAAGTATAAGATTGTCTTACAACATTTTATATAATTCAAAATTTTTCCTTTGAAATTTAGTAGTGATCTTTCTTTAAAGGGGAATATATAAGAGTTGGGATCAACGAATTTAGTAATTTCACATTTAAAGTTAATTCTCCACATAAATCGTCATCTCAAATCTCAAACTCGCGGTCAAAACTCACTCACAAGAGTCTTGTGTGCAGTTCATAAAATACATATAATAACCTATACCAAGTACTCCAAATGAGTTCTAAACAAATTAATAAAAACTTAATTGACAATATATGAACTTTACTAGTACTTGATCATAAAATAACATGTCCAATATAAAAATTTCACTTTTTTAAATAAATGATAAAAAAAATAAAAAATGGAACTCCTAATTTACAAGGAACATATGTGCATTCATGAATATATAAAATCATGAATAATACAAATGCATGCACTGATGCACATAAATGTCTAATCAATGAGACAGACAAATGCTCTTACCATGAAGAACAATGCGAGAAATACCACAATGTAAATCATCGTTTTGACACGTGAGTTCATCCTTTTTTTTTCACCCAAATCTTCTTATAAAAAGATGGAATCATATTCAATTGAGTCATTAACTCAGTCAAATGACTCACCTGATTAATCAAGAATCTATCGTGAGTAGTTAGATCTTGTTTGTTTTTCCTAATGAAGATCTTACGGTATTTAGTTCTATTGTGACCTAAAACACCACAATTATGACACGTGAGAATGAATGTATGAACAATCCTAGATTCAAATTTTGAACCTTACGTAAAGGAAACCTATGTTGTACTGATTATTTCAATCCTCGGACACCTATATTCTTGGTGTTGTTCATATTCAAGAGCTCGCGACACTTGGATATTATGTGTCCAACCTTACCACAATGGTGACACGTGAGGATGAATTTGGGAGTAACTCTAGGTCTCAAATTTTGAACCTTAGGCATTGAGGTAGGTACCGACTTATTTTTCGAAGTAAAAGCAATATAGGAATTTGTTTCATTAAAGCCTACACTTCTTCTATCCCCAATTGTTTTATTCAAACCTATCATGCTATCAATTTTCTTAGATCCCCTAGAAAAAGATTGGAGTTGAATATTTGATTTTTCCATATCACTCATAAAAGGTTTAACCCTGATATCTAAGGACCTTTTCTCAACTCCTAACTCATTCAGACTTCTAGTGGATTCCTCACATTTGGCTACAAGACTCTCCTTTTCTAATTCAAGATTATTCGATTTTTCAAAGGCAGAACGATTCACTTTTTTCAATTTAAGGCACTCTTCAAACAATTGGTCATAAGCTTTCTGAATTTTCATATCATACTCAGATCCCGAATCAAAAATTGATTGACTCATCTAGACAAAATATTGAGTCGAGGATCTCTATTAAACTCAGATACCACTTGAAATGTTTAAATTATTTTGACCCACGTGCGGAATTGCACAATTAAAAGTAATAAGTCACTTTTTAATTGTTTCTAGATGGTCAGATCAAACAAATCAATTTATCCTGAGTTTTAATATCACAATCAATAATTAAAGTAATAAAGAACACAAAAAATGATCACGGAGAAACCCCAATTAGATAAAAACTTTGGACACCTTGTTAGTCAATAATCCACGATAAATTGAAGCAAATTTACAGTATGGCCCAGACCCGTCTATCATGTAGAACTTTTAATCTCAATTCCTGCAGTCTCCCTTGATCCTACTGGAGGTGTGCTTCTTCAATACAAATCCCGACTTCTAGTTTATACCTTAACCCTCATGGTCTGCTTGCTACTGACGCCGATCCTGACTTCGGTATCTCACATTAGTCATCCTGAATTTGTGCTTATGTAATAACTCCCGATATTTGGTATCGATTTATCTTCGATGGATTAAGTGATTTGGTGTTTGATCAAAAGATTTTGTGTGGTTTGATCTTGTGTGTGAGAAATGCATTGCAAGTTGCGATTGAAAATTTGAAACATAACTTGTGCGGCTCTTTGACACTATTTAGATTTCTAATTGCATTTTATTGATCATATGTGATCTTTTTGGACCTTTTTGAACTCCTTTAGGGACTATACTACCAATCCCAACTCTTTTGACTTTAATTAGGACTTAATAACTCCTATTTTGACTTTGATTTCAATTCGATAAATTCCTAATAACTTGATTTTGATTATGGAAATCGCCAATTACAAATTTAGAAATTGTCAATTATAATTGGGACTTAACAGGGTGAAATTGCTCGTAGCCTTGAGCATCAAAGGGAGCCAAATTATCTTTAGGAGATACTGTGCATTCAATCGGCTCAGATTATTTTTGGATAAACAGTATCTTCAATTTTAAATTTTTTTTTTATTGATTCAAAAGTAATGCATAATTATTTATGTTATTGAATATTGCATTAGAATTTTTATAAACTACAGATTTGTATTGAATGAAACGTAGATAGCATTAAGCACACGGTACTGGTGGTGTAAGATGTCAACTGCTACAGAAAATTAGTTTGGAATTATGTACTAAGAGAATAATTATATTAATTAAAAATGTAAGTAACAACAAATTGAGGTTACCTAAGAGAAGACCGAGAGCATAGGAATAACCAATTTTATGGCAAGGTGGCAGGAATCAAATTAATGTGACCTCTTAATCTTATGACTTAATTGTCATCGTATCACTTAAACTATATTATTTGGATACAGTCAAAATGTTGCCAGTTATATATTAATTTTATAATCCATTAATTAATTAATAAAGATCTGTGGAGTTCTTTCTTTAATGAAGCTATATTAGGTAACTAGTTAGGGTTAGCCTATGCCTGACTTTGAAGGGAATTTACCATAATTAATCACATCAAAGTTTTCAAGAGAATAATGGGAGGTTTTATGGGTGAAAATTTTAATTATTACTCACAGATTACATTCGTGTGATATTTGTTTATGAATAAGTGACAGTATTTTATTTTTGGATATTGAAAATGGTTTATTACTCAAAAAGTTTAGAAAGTGGGTTATGTTTCGTTATTTATATAATTTTCAAAATTTAAAATCTTGTTTCCTACACTAATCAAACAAAATACAAAATGTTGGTGACATTATTTATAGGAAATGTGCAAGCAAAAGTCCTACATCAGTTAGAGATGATTTTGGGTTGCAAGAGAATTAGACTACTTCTCCTTGATAAGTTAACATTTTGGGGATGAAGTCCAAGTCCCAACAAGTGGTATTAGAATTATGCTCCATATTTTGCCATTTAGTTATGAAGTTAACATTTTGGGGATGAAGTCCAAGTCTCAACATGGAGAGCACTATCGTAGTGAAAGAGTTCGGGGGGTTCAAAATAATGTGGTGCTTTGTTGGAGATTTGTTGGGAAAATGCCGCATCAACTAGACATGACAATAATCTTGTTGTTTATATAATATAATCCTAAACTCCAGCGTTATGTCATTTCTTCAAATTTATATTTTTCACCAAAATGTGGACTGAAGGGTCGATTCTACCTAATTGTAAGATTGTTTAGTTAGGTTTGAAAAATCTTCAATAATGCCCACGTCTTCTTCCACTAATCCTGTCAAAGAATTTATAAATTAAGAGAATAGAATATACTTGCACATGAATGTTGGAACTACTAATCAATCACTAATTAAAATATCCAAATTGTCATACATTACTAATTGAAATATTGAAAATTAGTATATTTAACTTAATTTATATAATTATTTCCATTCTCTGATACGTCATCATTAATCCCTCACAGGACCAGATTCAGTAAAATTAGCAAATCTTTGAAAGAGTTGAACAATCTTCATTTGGTTACAAAGTACAAGTGGTCCTTCATGGTCTTGATCTATCTTAGAATGTGATCTTATTTAGGTACAATTGATACATTAATTTATTTATCAATCTGAAGACTGCCAAAAAATATGGAAGAAGAAGAAGATTAGGAATTTCTACTTGTTTGAGATTCCAGATTGTATATTTGATTATAGCAAGTTAAAATATATTTATTTGTGACCATTTGATATAGTTATATATATAGTTCCCACTTGATGAAATATAATGTTATATATTTTCAAAATCAAGCCCTAGTTTGCCTTACCAAGGTTAAATATTAAACTTTTATGCCCCTGTTCGGTACCGATTAAAATCAAGATTTTAATTTAAGTCAAAGTCAACAATTCATTTCAACCATATATCTTATGGGTTCCACAACTTCTCATCAACTTCCATCAAAATCTACTAAAAATCTAATTTCAATCCCCACGAAACAGGAGTTAAATGAGTTAATAAATCAAGAACATTTTTTTATACAAGGGCATTGCTAACTCAAAACGGTTCCTTTCTCTTGTTGGTATATTTCAAAAATTGAAACAAAACTATAATGGTCCTTTTAATGAAAATTGACTTTTTTTTTAATTTTTTTTAATTTTTTTAAAACAATCAAATGGAGGGAAACTTTTTGCAGGGACCATTGGTACCACAAAATCGATTGGTTAGGAGACCACACTGTCAAGAAATGTAGGTAATTGTGGTCAAGTTGTTTACCATGAAACTTAAAGGTTGTACGCCAGCACTAAAATTTTCCTATTTTTGCTTGTACACTAACTAAGGTGAATGTGCAAGAAGGCAGTGTCCAAATTTGAGCCTGCATGCGCATGGGGACTTGACTTGTTGGGAACCAATGATCACGCATTTTGGTACACAAGTACTTGATACTTTGAATTGCATCATCATTCTCCATTAGAATCATTATTTTATATAATCATGGAGATCAAATGTGTAGATTTCATTTGATCAATTATGTGATAGTGGTACCAACTACCAAGTCGAATCTTAGTCCATTTTTATGCAAACTAAGTTTTTAACGAGTATTGAATGAGGAAAGACTCTTCAAAGGTTCCCTAGCATAGAGATGTGAGGAATGTAGATTTTATTAAAATTTGAGGTTCCTTCATAGAAGGTGAATCTTGTTAAACCCTTTTTTATGAAGATTAAAATCAATTTTTTAGCAAATTTCGATAGAAGTTGATTAAAGAATAATGCTCCTTGAACATGGGTTTTTGATAGGGGTGGGGTGATAGCACCTAATTGGGTGTTATTATTATTATTATTTTTCCAACTGTCCAATAATGTGTTGACACGAGTCCTCCCCGCTTTTGAATATATCATTGAGTCTGTCACTGTAACAGACTTTTTGATGAAATTTGTCAAAAAGGTGCAGGACTCGTAAAATATATGGTTAAAATTAAGAGAAAATGCATTTGTACAGAAGAATTTAAACAGAAAACTCACATGGATGTGGGCCCCATGTGAGTTTAAAATATTGAAAAAAAGGAGCCCCACCCAATGTGTCTAATCTGTTGAATTTCTGTGGTGTGTCTTCTGTACACACGGCAGAACTATAAAACTAATTGTTGACTTTATGTATATTACAATCTAGATTTTAATCGGTACCAAACATGGGCTAAGAGCAGTAGTCCAAACTTTTATATGTTTTATATTTTTAATATGTCTGCACAAGATGATGACTCATTTTAAAAAAAAAACCAATCTTAGAATACATGTTCTCGTTTCAGTCTTTATTATGGTGGATTGCTCATTTGAATTTAATGAATTTTGATATCATATTAAAACTTTTAAATACTAATTTTGCTAAAATGAGTAGCTGGATTACAATTAGTCCAAATGAAAATATGAGAACTAAGTATAAAATAAGAAGCAGTCGTGTGGGCTACCATTTCCCCTTTGGAGAATACTAGTTAAAGTTGAACGTGCGTTGCATATTATTCTGAAATGTTTTATAAATATTGTTAAAATAATATTTGGCCCTCCATTTACCCATTTGATCAAAATATGAGAGAAATGTTAATTGTTATATATGCATGTCAATAGTGAAATGCATATTTGGATGTGAATATTAATTAGAATTACAACTAAATATATAAATGAAGATGAATTTCAACTACGACACATGAATTAATGTAAATGTTAGTTAATTTAGAATTAACACCAAGTAATATATACGTGACAATGAATGTTAAATCATTTATATTAAATGAATATAATTTAATTTCAAATTAAGTAAAACTGGATGCTAATTAGCATACATAGACGTGAATAATGAACTGTATTTATTGAATGTGAAATTTTAATGAATATTAATTAAATGAACGTGAATGATAATTAATTAAAAATTAATCAGTGTTTTAAAAATCGGATTGGTCGGTCGATTTAAAAATTGAGAATTAATTATAGTATTTATTACATCTTTTAAATTAAATACATGTTTAAAAAAAGTAAGGTATTATTGAAATAAATGAAATGTAGTAGGACTATAATCGTCAAAAAATTATTCTCACTTGATCTAATGTTTAATATTATAAATGACCAGGTTATTTTTTTCCTCACAACTAATTTTAATATTTATTACAATTTGTAAATTAAATATATATTGAAAAATAAAATGTAAGGTATTATTGAAATAATTGAATTGTAGTATAGTAATAATTGTCCAAAAAATGAAGAACACTTGATGCGATATTTAATATACTATAGATAGTAGTATGTGCCATACTCTACATCCAATGGAACTGTAAAACTCCAGCATTTGGCGCACAACTGAAGCCTAATTGCAAAGCATTTGGAGAAGGTAGGATGTGATTAACTCCGACTAACGCATGTTCCACACCTTTATTTGTGAGTACAATGATAAAATATGAAGATCGAAGCAATAATAAATTCGAACAACCACAACTTTTAAGGTAGCGGGAGAACGATTTAGCCTACTATTCTTCGGGTGTAGGCTAGAAGTGAGACGTTTTTGGAGTAAAATTCAAATTTAGTTGTGGCAAATATGTTTATATGTTGTTGTACAAGTAATGACAATAGGATTCATGAAGTGAATCTCTCATTAATCATATCCAATGACTCAAATAGAGAATAAGTGCACGCATATCACTGCAATTTCACTGCAGATGGAAAAAGAAAAGAAAAACAAAAGCAACAGATATTTACACACAAAGTCAGCGTTTGCATAATATGGTTTTTCATCATTGCATTCTCATCCCGCACAATTTTTCGATGATTTATCAACATTTTAACAGAACATGCTTTAATTTGTTGTATTTATTCTTGATTTGATTTGATTTGATTTGATTTTTATCTTTATCAATGTTTTACAATAATCTTTTATGAGGGAGACACCATGTGGACTGAACCCATAATAGTAATGAATAGCCTAGGAACAAATCTACCTTCATCACTATTCCAACTTCTAGGCCATTGCCTGTACTTAAAGCCAGAAAAAAATAATGCCTAAGATTCCCACAAGGAAACAATACATTCCAATCTATCATATATGTGTATAATATCCTCAATGTTTTGATGGCATTCGTGCTTCTTTGCAGTTTCATAAATAAGTCTATAAAGAATATATTCCATTCCATCCTTGTCTTTTTGTAAAATATTATTTCAGCCTACATAAAAATTGTCTCGGAGAAAGGCTAGGTGGAGGTAAAACTTGGTTAGTCCATTGGCCATCTCTATAGGTCCAAATGTCCAATGTCAATTGACTCCATTACTACAATTCAAATAAAACACAATCATATTCCAGCAACTACAATAGATCACCATATAGCCCACCA
>CAIGRF010001960.1:25683-35983 GCA_903798235.1 Fraxinus ornus | reverse complement strand
TCATCCTGGACTTTCGAATTGGGCTTCACTCCTCTAGGCCCTTATCTTGGACTTCCGAATTGGGTTTCACTCCTTGGGCCTTTTATCTTGGACTGCACTTTTAGTGTGTCAACAATGTCAAAAATATTTTGTCACAGAGCAATTATACAAATGTTGTTCTTCATTCTATTTTGTTCACAATTATCTAGAATTGAGGCCGACTCCAAGTTTGAGTCTTCTTGATCTAAAAAAGAAGGGAAGAAACCTCTAGATACTGTTTTCAAACCAATCGATTCAGGACTTACTCCAAAAAAAAAAAAAAACTCTTTATCTTCTGAATCAAGTATTTTGCAAGAACTTGCAAATCAAATTTTCAAGTTGGAAACTTCTAAGAACATCAATACTATTGATACTTTAGAAGAACTCGAAGCTCAAATTTATTGAAAATGAATCTTCTCAAATTAATAAACTGAGAGGAAAAACTCAAAAATTCCAACTTATTATTCTCGTCATTCTTATTCTGATATGTTATATGAAGAACAAAAGAAACCTCAAGTTTCATATACAGGCAATGAAATCGTCGAATGGAATATCGATGGTCTAATAGAGTTTCAAATCCTTCAAACACTTAAAAACATTGTTGTGTGTTATACAACTTATACATGTTGAGGAGTCATTCCTTCCGGTACCTTTGGGAATTTAGTGTGTGGTTTCACGGGACAACTTAAAAGCTGGTGGACGAATTATCTATTTGTCGAAGATAGTGATGAAATCAGCAAAGCTACTAATAGTCCGCAGTAAAATGATAGTTTCAATACTTTTGTTTTCTCAATTCTCAAACATTTCATTGGAACTCTGACCTTGCTTCAAGATAGAACAAATGAAATTTTATTAAATCTTACCAGAGTTCATTACCGAGAAGACTGTATTTTTGGAAAGAGAGATTTATTTCTGAACTTCCTAAACTCTTTATAGAAAGAGTAAATAATTCTATCAAATTGCAACCTCAAGATACTATACCTCATGCTCTCCTTACTTGTGATAGAATTATAATTTTCTTCAATAAAAATGGGTTAGCATTATGTAATGATTTTAAACTTAAAGCAAAATTGAAATCAAAGAGATCCGAGAGTCGCAAAGAACTAGGATCATTCTTCAGTATGGTTTTGAGAAAGTCATCCCTCATTCTTCAAAATTAAAAAAGAAAATTTTTCCTTCATATTTAAGAAAACGTTCTTTTCAAAAACAAAGATCTTTTCAAAAGACTTTTCAAAATAATCCTCATAGATATTCAAAACCGAAATATTTGAAGAAAAAATCTTTTAGGAAGCAAATTCCTAAAATTTCAAACATTACTTGTTGGAAATGTAATTAAACATGTCATTATTCAAATAAATACTCTATGACGGGAAATATTAAGAATCTTCAAATTTATGAAGAAATTAAACTTGATCTTCTCAATTTACTCAATTCTATTTCTAATGAAAAATCAGATGATTCTGAAATTGAAGTTGTTTATCAAGAAAATTTTAATGTTGAAACTAGCTCAAATTCCTCTTCAATCTCTTGTGAAGGTAAACAGGTTTGTGGATGTAAACTCATAAATGTTCTTACAAAAGAATAACTTATTCAAGATATAATTGAGAAGATTAAAGATCCTCAATTAAAGAGTAAATTCTCTCTTCTTTTACCAAATTCATCAAAGACTCCAGTAACACCGTTTAGTATGAAAGATATACTTAACAGGTTTAATACTGGAAGCTCCTCCTCTTCAAAATCCTCAAGTTTTGAACTACGGTCAGAAATCAATGAGATGAAATCTCAAATTGTTTCATTAGAATGTCAAACGAAAGATATTCGAATGGAAGTTGTTTTCTTAAAAACCAGATCTAGGGAACAAGAAAACAATTTTCTCATGAATCCTCCTCTTCTTATGAAGACACTTCTATCATTTCTCAAGAAAGTTCTCAAACTATGGAAGAAAAGATCAATGTTATCAATCGGATTCAACTTTAAAAAATGGTACTGCAATATGATTATTGTAATTAACAAAGAATTCAAATTCACTTCTAGAGTCCTAATTGATTTAAGGGCTGATCAAAATTGCATTAAGGAATGATTAATCCCTACAAAATATTTTGAAAAAACTACTGAGTGTCTATATGGTGTTAGTGGTAAAAAAAAAAAAAAAACTCAATATTTAATAAAAACTTGCAAAAACTCATGTTTGCAATTCAAATATTTGTTTCAAAATTATATTATATCTAGTAAAAGATTATTTTTGGAAACTCTTTTATTGTTCAAATCTATCATTTTCAAGCTGATTCAAAAGGTCTTACAACCAATATTTTGGGTCAAGAATTTTTTTTCAAATTTATAAGTCCTCATTCTTATAAAAATGTAAATTCTTTAGAAGAAGCATCTATTTCAAAAATTATTAATAATATTAATTTCAAGAAAAAGCATATTCAATTTCTAGAAATCAAATTTTAAAGAATTGAGGAACAATTACAAAATCCCTTGATTATTGAAAATATTTCTTTATTTCAAAAAAGAATTGAAGAAGAAGTATGTTCGACTATTCCAAATCGAAAAACCCTATCTTTAAAACATATTTCTCTTCCTTACAATTCTGATTCATGAATCAAATATTCCTACAAAATCCTGTCATATTCAAATGAATAAGGAATTATTTGATCATTGTATCAAGAAAATCAATAATTTACTTGAAAAATGACTTATTCCCCAAGTAAATCGTCATGGAGTTGCTCTGCATTATATGTCAATAATTCTGTAGAAATCGAACAAGGTGTTCCAAAACTCGTTATCAATTTTAAACATCTCAATAAAGTTCTCCAATCGATAAGATATCTATTACCTCAAGTTTATTATTTTCTTAAAATTTGATATGAAGCCAGGATTCTGACAAATTCAAATTAAAGAAAAGATAAATACAAAACTGCTTTTAATGTCCCTTTTGGTCAATATGAATGGAATATTATGCTATTCGATCTTAAAAATGCTCCTTCAGAGTTTCTAAAAATTTTGAATGATATTTTTGCAATCCTTTTAAAAAATTTATTATTCTTTACATAATAAATGCAAAATTGCTTTTAATGTCTTTACATAATAAATACAAAATTGCTTTTAATGTCCCTTTTGGTCAATATGAATCCGAAACTTCAATTATTTAAAGGGATCAAGCATCAAAACTCAAGGGAGAGTTTTTAGCGGGAGATAAAAACTTCTTCAAGAAAGTTTAGGATTTCCTTGTATTATAAAGTTTTCTTAAATTTCTGTATTCCAAATTTGATCTTCAAATAAAATAATTCTTCATTTCATTTCTATTTTTGTATTATCATTTTTAACCTCTTGAACTATTCCCACCCTAGGCCACCATTTTGTATCAGAGCCATAAGTGCTTAGAGTGAGGTTGTAGTGTTATGCTGTTTTAGGAATAGTATCAAGAGTGAAACTGGTTACCCTGGAGCGTTGGTCAGCTCGTAAAGCCAGAGTGTGCGTAGGGCAATTTATCTCGTAGTATTGTGTCTACAGTGGTATGTTATTATAATTTCATTTTATTCAATTATGTCTTTAATGTCGAATTGGTTTAGGAAAGGTGGTGGTTCAAATAGTAGAAATGATAATTTTTCAAATACTTTTCAAAATGAAGAAGAATTAGATCAAAAAATTCATATGCATTTGATGATTTCAATTCTCATGAACTTCAAATAACTCTAATTGGAAAAAAAAAATTGAATAACTGCACTATTCCAAATATAGATAACAGGTCTATCTATGAAGTAGGAAAGTTTGATTTCCGTCAAGATTATATTATCAAAACTCTTGAGCAAACTATTGCTATTAAAAATCAAACAGTTCAAATAAACTTATTTTCAAAAGAAGCTATTCAAACCAATAGGAAGAAATTTAAATATCTTCATATGAAATTTATTCAAATTGTTGTCAATCCATTATTTAGACTTGGTTTAGACATCCATATCCTCTTAACTCTTAGAGATAAGAGACTTCTCATGTTTGAACATTCATTATTATCTATACTTGAGTCAAATCTCGAAAGTGGTCCAATCTCTTCAAATTGCTATCCAAACTTTACTCTTAGTCTTAATGATGGAGCTATTAATCTTAATTCTCTTAATCTTCAAATTGAAACAAAAAATTTCGATGTTGATGATCGTTCAAAAGCATTTGATGTAATATATCGAATATATTACAAGCTTATGAATACTCAACACAATATTCGAGCTCTTCGCTCATCTCCTAAAGAAGAAATTCTTCTTGTGGAGGTCATCCTCTTCATTCCAATACCCTGATGCCTAAATGGATACAATGGAATCTCCAATCAAGAGGATTAGAATGAGATTGTGAACATGCTCAAAATCCAATTCCTATTCCTGCCCGAAAAATCCCTGAACAAATTATTTCATTTCCCGATGAGCACGTCAATGTGATTTTTGACAAATCCTCTTCGTTAAATAATCTTCGAAGATCTTATTCATCTAGATCTGAATATAGATTTGAAAATCCTTTTCAATCTACTCGATTACCAAATGGAGGCCCAATGTGGGGATAGTTTAAGAGATTAAAAATGAAAATACAAAAATAAACTTGAAATGAAGAATTATTTTATTTGAAGATGAAATTTTGAATAACAAATTTGAACACAGAAATTTAAGATAACTTTAGAATACATGGAAATCCTAAGCTTTCTTCAAGAAGTTTTTATCTCCCGTTAAAAACCCTCCCTTGAGTCTTGATGCTTGATCCCTTTAAATACTTGAAGTTTCAAACTTGAAATTGTATTGAATTCTTCAAAGAAATCTTGAACAGTGATTGAGGACAATAATTTCTTGAAGGACTGTTGTTTGGTATTTGTTCTCTTCTTCACAACTTTTTGAATAATTGAATATGTTTTGAGTGGGCTTTTGAAAGAAGGTTTTTCATGCAAAAGCAGTTTTTTGATTTGTAGAGGAGCTTCGTCCTTCTCCTCTTGAACCATGATGAGAATCTTGAAGATAATCGTCAATTGAGAGTAATGATATTGAAACTTTTTTCTTATTTTTCTTTCAGGAAGAAGAATCAATTGATGTTACTCACAATTACTCTTTCAAGAAGGTTTTTCCAGTATGAACTCTCTAATAAGGAAGTCTGCAAGAACATTAGTTTTCCCTAGTATATATAGAATTTTGAAATCAAAACATGACAAGATAGCTTGCCATCTTGCAAATATTTGTTTTGAAACAAGGTTATTTATGTCTTTTTGCAAAATGCCTTTTGAATCTTTACAATCTCTTTTTAAAACAAATTCGTTATTGATTAAATCATCTTAGAATTTTGAAATGCAGAAAATAATTGATAAAATTTCCTTATTTCTTTGAGGGCCAGTCCAAACAGCTGGACGAAAGCTACCAACTGTTCTTGATTTGACTATTTTGGAATTTGCTTTAAGACCCCACCATACCCTATATCTGACGCATCAGCCTCAACAATAAGATAGGCTAAAGGGTCGATAATTGAGAGGCAAGGAATATTTTGATAGCGGATTTTACCTTATGTACTGCTAAAGTATGCTCGTGACTCCATAGTATAGGATGCTTTTGCAGCCTTTGAAAAAGAGAAGCACATGATAGCCTTATATTTTTAATAAAGTCTGACGGATAATTGACACAACCTAAACGTGCTACAAACTTGACTCGTCTAGAATTTCATCAGGTAATTTCTTTGTGAATTCTAAACTTCTTTGAGTTGGAGTAATGGTTTATAAATGAATGTAATGACTTTTTTTAAAAATGAACGGCTTGCTCTTATTAATAGAACATCACTCGTGATAGAGGAATACCGTAGTTACAAATCAAATAAAACCAACTAAACTTCTTTTGTCTTTTTTTTTTTTTTTCCAAACTCCTTGTAATCTAAAACAACATTGGAAGATTTAAAGTGAAATTGTGGAGAGAAAAACCTCCTAAATTAGGAATGCCCAGTTTATCAATACGCAAAGCTCCTTTAACTAATGATGAGACTGATATAGAATCCATCTAGATCTGTGAAACTCTAGACGCTCCCAATTTCANTAAAATATTATTTTATTGAAGAATGTGTGGTTGAAAAATGAGAATTGATTTACTGTAGAATTGGAAAATCCAAACCAAATAGGCCCTAAGGTCCGTTTGATTGCGAATGTGGAATTTCGATGGAAATAAAATGAATTACAAGGAATTGAGTTGCTTAGAATTTGTTTTACTGGAAATTGTAATTAATTGTGTTTTATTGGTATAATTTTTCACCAAAAAATTGTTGAAAGTTTGGTATCTGTTTGGCTTTATTTTTCGTGAAAATTATCCATTAAAGTGATAATTTTTTTTAGCATTGGGTCTAGAATTTATTTCAATTGTAAAAAAAAAAAAAAAAAAACACATACAACGGTTTTGTTTTGCATGAAAATTGTCAAAAAAAGTGATAATTTTTTTTATCATTGTGTCTAGAATTTTTTCCAATTGTCAAAAAAAAAAAAAAAATAGCAGACATGGAAATCATTTTCCTACCTAAATGTTGGGAAAATAGTTTCCTTAATTTTGTGGAATTGGTGCACGTGTAGGAGGGGGGTGGGTAGAAATTGTTTTCCATGGCAAATTTTTCCATCAAACAACCATTTTCATAGAAAATGGAAATGTTTTCCATTTTTCATGGAAAACAAGGGCTATCAAACATAGCCTAAATAACAAATACCACAAACCTTCCTCAGCCAATTAACGATAATCAATGAGTCTATCTCCACTTCAAGTTGGTTAATCCCCATCATTTTAGCATGTTGGAGCCCATAAAATAATGCTAATAGTTCAACACCATTATTGGTACCCTCACCAAGATTCTCGACAAAGGCTATGACAATATCACCCTTCTCATTCCGAATAATACCTCGAGCACCACAAATTCCAGGATTTTCCAGGCAACATCCATCAGTATTGAGTTTGTACCAACCCTACATTGGTCGTTGCCATCTCACTACTTTAATTTTTTTATTTTAATCGGCTTTACTGGTGTATTAAGTTCCCCAACACCTATTCATCTCTTCTACTTAATGTTTTCGCTTCTTTTAGTTTTAACCCCATCCAAGTGATCCAAACTTTTATCTTTCTCCAAGTAGCTTCTATAGATTCCATATGAAGATTTGGAAATTTCTCCAAGCAATTAGAATCATACAATAATCTATCCAATTTTGCCTAACTCCTAGTCCAGCCTGTTTAACCATTACACCAGGAATAAGGCTCCCTACCATTTGGCGGTATTTCCATCAACCCACAATTGTCAATAAACTGATTAAAGTCCTCCATAGCACCATTAGTTGAGGTCAGCCTCCACGCCTTTTTGAATTATTTCTGATACTATTAAAATCTCCAACGACTACCTAGGGAATATGTGAATGATTCATCTCTTCTAATTTTGGCCAGAGCAATCTTCTTTCTGAAGCCGTGTATTTCGCATAAATAAAAGAAACCAGCATCGGTAATTACCTTCTATCACTAGACAAGTGATTTGTTGGTTACTTTTACTCATCAAATTAACATGTACTTCATGACCCCCACATGATCCAAAGCTTTCCTTCCACGTCACTATTCAATAAGCCAAAACTAAAGTTTAGTTTCCTCTGTAAAATGCCCATTCTATCCGCTGTTTACCAAGGCTCCTCTACCGCTACTATTCTCAGCTTATACCTTCTCACCAACTTACGTAACCTGCGTGTCGAGATCCATATACCTCGTACGTTCCAAAAGAGATAGTTGCAACTCATAGATTAAGTCTAGAGGGTCTACTTGGAACCTTAGAAGAACTTATAACCTTATGTACTATTTTCCTTGGGTGCCCTTTGGCCCTTTGTTCAGAATCTGAAATGTAATCACGAATATTTCCCAGTTCCTCCACCATTCCTTTCACCTCTTTATCTGACAATGTCATAGCCTCATCTGCACTGCCATGATCCCTAGAGTCCTCTTGTAGTTTCCTCAGCATTTTCTTTGACCCATTGATCTTCTTCTGTCCTTACCATTATGTGCATGGCCATTATATTTATTTGTTCGTTATCATATCTCCATTTAAGATCGTCTCTTTGTCCTCTATTTCTCCTTCTTCCATTGCTTGCTCCCCATCCACCAAATAAGCCCCACCTAAAGGTTTCATGTGAGTGCCTCTTCCAAGCTTAGCAATTTCGATCCCACTATTCTTCGAGGCTACAGTTCCATCCTTATCCATATTTTTCTCTCCCCAATTCAATCTCCGTGACATCCCTTTTCTCCTTATCATTATCCACAACCAAATTTATTATCACTTCCTTGCTCGTGGATCGTGCCATTAAAAACACTAGCATCCAACTTTGTCATAACTCCACCCTCATGCACATATCGTTTTTCTATCCCCATACCACTACTCATGTCTCCATTTTTTTTTCTCCACTCTTGTGTTTCTGGGCTAATAGTTGCGACTTTCTTCATTTTTTGCTTCTCATGTAATTGTTGACCCAATCTACAAACAGCCTCTGTGTGACCCTACCTCCTGCATTTTTACAATAAAAGCTAAGTTTTACATAATTAACACGTTACCAAAGAGTTGTCGAACCCATTGTGATCGGAAAACATTCTACCACATCAGCCAATAGATCAATTTCCACACAGATACGAGCACCAGAAGCCTGTGTGCGATTTAAAGTAGCATGATCTGTACCTAAGTATCGGCCAAATAGCGTTGCTAGAATACGAAGGTAATCTTGTCGGTAAGGATGCAGTGGAAGTCCAGGTCAAAAAATCCATTGAGGAGTCAATGATGAGACTCCCAATGGAAATCAAAATCTGGAGTCCACTTGAATAGTCTGAATGAAGTACCAACCACAAATATGCCTTCCCTTGCCCATGCATGCAAGGAATCTCCCTCATTTTTCATTTTTACCAAAACGTGTGAAGCATCTATATGACTAACCGCAGGAACCTCTCGCAGCCCCCAAGTTTTGGCTATGGCCGCTTGAACCAAATAGATGTTCGGTCTAAAGGATAATAATTTAAGAACTAAGGCAAATTTGAAATCCTCTGCCAAAAACTTTACCTCTACATCCGTGAAGATAAAGCACAGTTCTCCTTCAATCAACTATAGTCTCCTCAGTTGTAGTGGTGGACTTTTCGAAATCTCCCCACCCACTTAGTGTTTTACAGCCTCCAAGAAAGATCTCCCTTGTTGAATATCATTTGTCAGTGCTACATGTCCTGTCGACGTCTCTCCCATCATGCCCGTCGTTACCGAAAGGCCCGGTCGGGGAGGCGCCGTCACTCCGACGACAGTAAGAAAGAAAGCCATAACTTAATCGCCCAAAATCGCCTCCGTGATTTTCTCTCGCGAGAAGGAAAGTTTTTATAAATGAATGTAATGACTTAGGAACCTAATATGTGCTTGACAAAGAACAACTTTTTTTTAACAGAAACAGCTAAACCATTATTCTTAAAGACATTAATGAGTGTATTGAGATGTTTGAAATGTTTTTCCAAACTTTCAAAAATGTAATTTTGAAATTATTTTTAATAAAATAAGTAATTTAAAAATAAAAAGAACTTGCTTTTTGCACAACACGATATACTCCCAATATCTTCTACCATTGTAGAGAATAGAGACATTCAAGCGATAATGTCTCAATTAATATATGCATTTTAACATAAATTCAAAAATTTTACAATGTTTGAGGCACTTTCTATTGCACCCATGTGACGTGGACTGTCTACTTGTGTAAGATAACAAAGCTGTTAACCCTGAATCCCGAAAAGAGAACATAAGATCAATTTCGTCGATTCAAATCCTAGTGAAGTTGTTGGTCGCAACCGTATGCCTCAATTGTCCACCTCACATTGAGTTCATCCCAAAAGGCCTCGTATAAAATTACAGTCAATCATGATTGTGAAGACACAACTCACCCTCATAAGATATAAATATGTATGTACTCTAAAAAGAATATTAGACTAACTTGTAGTCTCGAGAGTCTACTTGCTTATAGAGATCTACTCAAAGTCTAAAACTATGAGTAAATGGTACAGTTTACACAAAGAAAATTAACTCATTACTTCGGGTTTAGTCCAATTCAATTCATTCAATTAAGTTCTCTAATCGATGCAAATGGAGTGTTTAACTAAATAAGTTTTTAAATAATAATCATTTAAATATCTAAATCCTTTATAATCTATTTATTTAAAAGATTTATATGGGCTTGAATGATATCTTGAAAACCATGTTGCAATATCACTTCCATTTTTTAAATTCTGAAAGTTAG
>CAIGRF010001960.1:12953-23300 GCA_903798235.1 Fraxinus ornus | reverse complement strand
ACTAAAAAAAAAAAAAAAATGACCCAAAATTTTTTTTTGGCTCAGAAGCCCAGGGAGGGCATGTGCCCTCCCTGGGCCTAGTAAAGCTCCGCCCCTGCTTATTGGTGAAAGTAATGGATTTTGTTGTTTGATCTTCAATCTTTTATTTTTTTAATTTTGATTGAATCAAGAGATTTATAGAATTGATGTTTGATCTTTGTAGGATGTTATCTTGAATGAATAATAGCTCAACCAATAATGCAAAAGATGTTTTGGAATATTGAAGCTTTGATCATGTGGTTGAATTAAAAGATCTTTGGATTGTGTTATTGATCTTTAGCAATGTGTTCTCTTGAATGAATAATTGTACCACCACACTTAGAAACAAAATCGGACTTGGGTATATATAATACGGAGTGTTTGAGGTTGAATAAAACTCCGAAATCTATTGAAAATGGTGAACAGAATTTTGTCGGATGACACCACTACTCGAGGGTCGAACTCAAGGCCAGCGAGCAGTGCATCCACCACTCGAGCGCCCATGACGCGGCCAGTGAGCGGTTAGATTGCTAAAAAACACGCTCGACTACCAAGACCGCGTCTAACAAGCGGTTTTGCAATGACTTTTTCTCCTTGTTCCGTCTTTGACTCATTCAAGACCTATACTACCAACCCTGACTCTTTTGACTTTAATTACAACTCAATAATTATGGCTCACTAACCATTACAATTTGGACCTAGCAAATAATTTGAGAGGGCCAAAAATGTTAACTTGCAAGGGATGAAAACAACTCAATCCTCTTATTAATCCAAAATTACATTTATGAAACAACAAAATACCATAATAAATTGAATATGAGTTTAATGTCCTATGCTGAAATTCGGAAGAAAAAGTAAAATGATTGGGGAGCATTGCAGGAATCATTGTGTAAAATAAAAAGTAAAAAAATATCAAGTTAAATCAGATTTTTCAGTTCGTGGTATTATAATTGAGTATCAGATCAGAACTGGTCGGTGCTTGATTTTAATACCTAAGAGCCGATTAGAACTTGATTTAAGTGGTTAATTCTGGGCCAATTCTGGTTCGATTCAAGAGTTCTAATAACTTTTGTCCACCCCTAAATAATGTCACACTGCTTTCTATTAGTTGTCCATGTTAAATGACCAGATCTTCAAAGGTTTGATAAAGTCTATTTATCAAATTTTACATCGACAACATTTTGTCTTAAACTTTACACTTCAATTCCCATCATCGTCAAATCCCAATAAAAAAAAAAACAGAAAAGATTGATATCCCTCAAAATTTCTATAGCAAGCAAAGATTTTGCCTCAAACTACGAAAAATGCATAGGAAGTTGAAATCATTATATGTGTAGCATATTCTTTTGTGTAGCGTGAAGAGGTTGCAATCATATATGAAGAAAAGCAATTTAAAAAAAAAGAAAGAAAGAAAGAAAAAGGTCGCTGCAAATTATGTAAAAAGCTGATAGCAATTACTGAAAGAATCGAAAGAAGATAAGAGTGACATGCACATGACTTGCAATTCTAGAGTTCAGATAACAGTAAGCCCTTTCTGGCAAAAGCTTTTCATGAATTTGAGGCAAAAGTACACACATACACATACACATACACATACACACATCTTTTTATAATCTTTCAGGTGAATTATTGACCATTGAATTATTCTGAAACAAGTTCATGCCTTCAGAAACTTGTGACTCTTAGATTTGGAAATTTACAACATTCTGCACATGTAATATTGTAATTATATATAACCATACATTGGTTTTTAAAATTAAAATTGATTTACTACTATACAATTAACATATATTATGTTAAACCGTCATACAAATGTACAAAACACTTCCTAGACTGTACGTGTACGTGTTGAACGACCAAAGCTCAATACCATTCTTTGCGACTTGAGTTTCTAACTCAAAAGATTAATCTAAACGTAGCCCCATTTCTTTATAAACTCAAGACAGTCCAAATATTAATATCTAGTCAATATTGGCCTGTTGTTTGTGCATCGTCTCACACTTGATCACGCTTGTTCTCGCGTGGAGATGTCGAATAAATTTATGCACAATCCACTACATACACGAACTGTATCATTTCCCATCTTTCTTTGAATCAATGATTGTCTGCCTTTAGCAAGTTTTCACTCAAATCGAGGCCTCTTTACATAACTTTTGTTGACTAGCTAGATTCACTACGAAATTACATGAAGAATCACTTGTCCTTCCAAAAGATGCAAGTAATGACAAGGAGAAAAGACCAAGCCAAGTACAACCCTGTAAAGCTTAGATTGAGAAGATTTGTTGTCAAAAGCATGTATACATGTAAAAAGCCTAAAGTATGGGTTCTTTAAGCAGTTGTAGAAGAATCTAATTTGGATTTTGGAAGATGATATAACTACAATTGAATAAAGTTGGTTCTGGGATTTAATTGATCTATTCAAGAAGCTGAAAAATGTAAAGTAATTTTTTGTAAGAACTATTAAGCAAAATGATACAAAACTGTAGTACTAAATAGGGTTGAAAAGTATTTTTAACACGTTTTTGTATCCGTCTCCTTTTGACTACTATTTGTAAGTCTTGAATTCTAGAAGTAGTGTTTTGAAATAATCTTTTTATTAGACTACTAGATATATCTAAAAGTCTAAATTAATAATAGATTCCTAACCATTTGTGATATGATCCGGGATAAGCAATTATTTGGTCAAGCTATGGAGTCCAAATTGAAGAAGTTGACAAGTCAATGTTCAAGTTTCGTGAAGAGCTCGGGAGCCGAAACGAGTTGGATTCAAGGTTTGGAAGATATTTGAAAAGAAAACAAGTGGTATGAATTAAAATGGGCATAACTTTCAGCTTGATTGTCAGATTTTCGCCCATGAGTACAATTCAGAATCGTCACGAAATTCTGCACAAGGCTATGCGAGCGCATGCTACTTTTGGGCTTGCGATCGCATGAAACATGCCTAGAACAATTTGGCGAGAATTTTAATTTTTCGTGAATTTCCTTATTTTACTAGAATTTTAGTTTAGGTAAGATTTTTGTAATCTTTAAGTGATATTTTCATTTTTCCATATTTTTCTAGATTTTCTAGTATTAGTATAAATAACAATTTCAATTATTGTAAACATTAAGTTTTATGATGAATTAATAAAAGCTCTTTGCTTTCTCTCTTGTTCTTGATGGAACAATTTACCGAACTTATCAAAATCTAACAATCTTGTGGCATTCAAACCCGGGTGAGATTCAATTATCGTGTAATCAAGATGTCAACATATTATCGGCGAATGTGTTGGTTGCTTGGTTCATTGTTGTTGGGTTAAATCCAAAACCTTGACTCTTTGGGCGTTCTTGGGTTCCGTGTCAATATTGTTGCGAGGTTTGCATAGTGTTCGTTGCTACGTGGTTCTCATCAATTTGGCTTTTCATAATTTTATGCCCCCATGGGTCGTTTTATTAACTATTCATTGACGAGTCGCATTGAGCACTTTGAGTTAGCTTGCATCTGTAACTATATTCACAGAAGATGCTAAAGTTTGAAGTCTATAAATGAGCATATGTGTGTTTTTAGTGCTATTTATATCAATTCCTGAAACTATCATACACACAAATGCATAAAAGTACATTCAACTTCTAATTCTATTCTCCTTGATATGGCATATGCTACTAAGTTCATGCTTGATTTAACTAAAACTTATAATTAAAATACAAGTTAAAGTCAACAATTAATTTTAATCATACATTTTACGAAAGACTAATTAGTACATAACGTCCTCACCTTTCATTGTTATTGTGGAAAACGTTCGTACATTTTATTTTTTGGCATTTTCACCATTGTTTTCACCTTTTCATTGCACAAAAGGTTCTTTTCACCTATTTTCTCAATTAAAATTATGAAATAGCGAATATACCCATCACTTTAAATAAAAGAAAAAGAAAAAGAAAAAAATAATTACGACCACAGTCCCATTTTTTTTTTTAAAAGCGCAAATAAGTCACAAATAATTATTTAAAGGGTAATTAGTACATAATGTCAATATTTTTCACCGTTATTGCGAAAAACGTCCATATGTTTCATTTATTTTAGTATTTTCACCCTTAATTATACATTTGATTGTGCAAACCATCATTTCTATTCAATTTCATCCAATTTCCCAATAAAAAGTTTTGAAATAACGAATATATCCTCATATTTAAATAAAAAATATTTTTTAAAATTTTTAATTCTTTAATAATTTATTTGGGCTTGTTTGCATTTTTTAATTTTTTAAATTTTTAAATAAATTTAATTAGGACTCGTTTGCGCCTTTTAAAAAAAAAAATTTATTGGGGACTTGTTTGCACTTTTTTTTAAAAAATTGAGATTATGATTGCAATTAATTCTTTAACTTTTTATTTAAATATGATGGTATATTCGTTATTTTACAACTTTTTATTGAGAAATTGGATGAGATTGGATAAAAATGATGGTTTGCGCAATCAAATCTGTAACTAAGGGTGAATATTCCAAAAAAAAAAAAAAACAAAGAAAGAAAGAAAGATAGGGACTTTTTGCCATAACAGTGAAATATATGAACATTATGTACTAATTACACTTTTAATAATTTATTTGTGACTTATTTGCGCTTTTTAAAAAAAATTGGGACGTGGTTGCAATTAAATTTTTTTCTTTTTCTTTTTCTTTTATTTAAAAGGAGGGGTATATTCGTCATTTTATAATTTTTAATTGAGAAAATAGGTTAAAGGGATATTTTACGCAATGAAAGGTGAAAATGCCAAAAAAAAAAATTAAAAGTATGTACGTTTTCCACAATTAAAAAAAAAGATGAGGACGTTATGTGCTAATTACCCTTTTATGAAATTCACAATTTCTCCACGTCAAACGGTTGCTCAAAGTTAGATAAAGTCAATATTGAAGTTGAACTTATAGCTATTTTCAAATCTGTGAGAGGCTTGGCTAAGGTTCCATATCCTTTAACAAATTTTCTATATGGAATCAAGGAACATGAAAGTGAAAATAAGTTAATTTTGGCTCTCTCTTTCTTTCTGGGCCACTTCACTTTTAACTGAAATGATGATGCATATATGAGAAGATTGAGTTAAATGTTTCAATGGCCACTGAACTTTATACTATGTCACGACTTACCTACTGAACTTCATTAATTGTCTCATTGGCCACTGAACTTTATTCCGTCCAACTCCATCATCCATCGGATGAAAATCGTTAGTAGACGTGCCTACGTGGACGACGGAAAAATGAGCTGGCCAGTTAAATCTTTTCCAAGTGCACACGTGGATTTCCAAATCAACCAAGCAGAACCTTATCAATTAAGAACCCCCAAACCCTAACCCCTGTACCCCCAAATCCGTTTCATTTCATCTCGCCTGAATTGAAAATCTCTGCAAATTGGGGCAAAGTCCGAGAAGAAATCCCCCAAGTGGAAGAAGACTAGAGTTTCTTGAGAAAAGATTTCACTTGGCTCAGAGAAGCAAGAACTAAAGATGAAGAGATGGTATGTTCATGTTCTTCACATCACTTGGCTCCGAAGTATTGATGCTGATGAGCAATTTGAATGAGATTATACTGATGAGCAATTTTGAAGAACTTGACAGTGTTTGATGCTAGTTATAATCAGTTGATGGGCATTTGCCAGATTGTATCGGAGGAATGGTGAGTTTGGAGCAGTTAAATGTGGCTCATAATATGCTTACTAGGAGTATCCACAGAGTATATGTCAATTGCCAAGGCTTGAGAATTTTACGTACTCGTATAACTTCTTTACTGGTGAGCCTCGGTGTGTTTAGCTCTACCGGAATTTGATGATCAACGGAATTGCTTGCCCAATAGGCCGGCTCAAAGGTCTGCTGCTCAATGTCAAATGTTCTTGTCTAAGAGAATTAATTGTGGTGCTTTCAATTGTCATCGGTTTATTCCAACTTTGCCATCCATGTGCTGATGGATAGTTATATGTATAATATGTATTTTCCACCTTGAGTTTGGGCCCAGAATAGGGATGTGTTTATTTATTATTGATTTTCAAAATATTTCCAAAAGGTCTTACCAACTTACTACACATGCCACATGATGCATATCATCAGTGCACATAGCTTAACTTTATGTGCAGTGGAGTAGTTCTCATGTATGGCAGGTAGCACCATCAGGATGTAGTATCTCAAACAAGGGGTCATTGTAACATTTCAGCGGAGCTGTGGTATAACAATTGATGGCTCAAGCATTATGGTCTCTGTTCTCTTCATCTATTGGCCAAGATGGAAAATACCTCGTGAAGCATTCATTCTTAAGTTGGAGTTGTATGGAGGAGAATCGGTATTTGGATACAACGCCGTTGTGCAGTTTTCTAGGCGATATATAAATAAACACTTATTTGAGGCTATAGAAAATACTCTACAGCACTTGAAGAACGTTTTTTGTGGATTCAAGTATTTACTCGGGGGTTCTATCTTTAATCCCGACTTCTAGTAAAATACATAGTTTCTTAGAGAACTAATAATGGAGGAGCATATTTAGCCACTTCCATCACTCTCTCATTGATATCATTTGGGCTATGTTATGCTCTAATCACAGCTGGTGTAGTTGTGTAAACATTGCTTCAAAAGGTACAATACAACTTGTTGCCCTTATTGCATAATCTTAATGCAATAATTAATGTCTAGTGGAACTGAATGGCATGGTTTTTGTGTATTACATATTGGGATTTCCACTAATGAAACTGGAGAAAAGGTTGGGACTTGCATTGGCCTATGCTGCGCACAAGGCTGCTTCTCCAATTAGATTTCCTCCCACTGTAGCTCTTACACCTATTGTTGCTAGTTGGATTGGAAAGAAAGTTGATAAAGAGAATTGATTGTGTAATTATGTTGAAATACTTGATCATGTAATTTCACAATTTTGTTGCCAAAACAGCTTCTGTTGTTACTTTCTCGACTGTGCTAACAATAGCTAGTGCTCATTTCCGATATATCTAGTCCAGAAGAAAATAAGTTTACAAATCATGGACCTTTTAGCTCCACATCATATCACATTAGATTTTCACTAGAATAATATTTTACAAATGACTATCGATTTTTCCTGATGAGATACTACAGAGCAACAAATTTAAAAATATACGGAGCCTAAATTCTGGTAGCAGCTATTCATTTATTTCTATTACAGAAATTATCTATAGAAATACTGTACAAAGGACCCTCTGCATCTCTTTTCTCCTGGACGTGTTTTGACTTTCTGAAGAACACCTGGAACGTAACCCAAAAATGATCGTGTTAAAGGCACTCTTGTGGAGTCTGATTTTCAGTATCTTATGAGCAATAAGCTGAGTGCTCTACAAACAGAGAAAGTCTCTTCACCAACCACTTTAACTACTACACCATCTGCAAAACCTCCCGCTTGATCCAACATTACTCTCTGACCATGGTACAGTGATAATGCCATTGCGTTTGCATCATATGGTTCGACTCTAATAATCTTAACATCTGGAGAAACTCTCTTCACATAGGCAGCAATACCTGCTATAAGCCCGCCACCCCCAATTGGCACAAATATTGCATGTATTGGGCCTTTCATGTGCATAAAATTAATTTATTTCATTCTACACTTAGGAAGGCAAGATTTAACCTGGCTCATTTTCTTCAATTTCCCTTCAGTAACAGATCCCTTCACATTCCTTTTCCCCATTATTTTCTTCTTCAAAGCATCTGGAGCTCAGCCTCTTCGTCTTCTTTGCATTTTTATCGTCCTTTTTCGCCTCCTCATCTTTAGTTCTTGCTTCCCTGAACCAAGTGAAATCTCTTCTCCAGACATTCTAGTCTTCTTCCACTTGGGGGATTTCTTCTTGGACTTTGCCCCAATTTGCAGGGATTTTCAATTCAGACAAGGTGAAATGAAACGGATTTGGGGGTGCAGGGGTTAGGATTTGGGGGAGCTTAATTGATAAGGTTCTGTTTGGCTGATTTGGAAATTCACGTGTGCACTTGGAAAAGATTTAAGTGGCCAGCTCATTTTTCCGTCGTCCACGTAGGCACATCTACTAACGATTTTCATCCGGTGAGTGATGGAGTTGGACGGAACAAAGTTCAGTGGCCAATGGGACAATTAATGAAGTTCAGTGGGTAAGCCGTGACATAGTATAAAGTTCAGTGGCCATTGAAACATTTAACTCGAGAAGATTAGTATGAAGGACCACTTTGACTCGGTATGGGAATTGAGTAGAAAAAATGGAAAATGCTGTAATGAAAGGACAGGAGCCAATGAGGACCCATTCATTATTGATTCCTCTGCGCCCATTGGGCGTTGAAGGGTCAACCGTAAATGGCATAATTAGACTGGCATCGTGATAGGGACGGAAATAGGATTAATTAAGATAAAAATTCACAAGTATATGGACAATTCAATTTTCACGTTTTAACTTTCAAAATTCAAAACTCATTAATTAATTAATTAAATATATTAAGGTCATAATTATACAATTAATGATCACATGTTTGTACTTGTAGGTCATGACATAATATATTATCAAATTAATTGGTTACATATTATTTCATCGGTCACAAATTAAAAAAATTATGGTCACAATTTATTTGTCGGTCACAAATTTTCAAATTAGTTGATTACAGGAGTGCGGAGATAACTAACAACCACCTCCACCACCAACCACTCACATATTAACTATTTAATAGGTCACAAGGTTACAAATGCCGATCCTCTCCAACAGAAACTCGCCGCCGCCATTATTGTCACCACCACCACTACAAAAAAAAAATGCGGTTTCAGAAATATAATTATGTGTCGCTGAAGCCCTGCAATCCGTTAACAACAACTTTTAGAGAGAGAATCCATTCGTTGGTAAATCCGACGATAAACACCCCATCAGTAAATGTAGTGATGGATTTATATTAGCTGTCAGTAATAGCGACGAAAGAAGTTGTTGTTCACCAACGAAATCTTTCGTAGCTAATTGGTGACATAAATTTCGTCACTGATTCGTTTGTCATTAACGACGGCTTAATTACTTGTTCCTAAAATAGCTACGGATCTCCCGTTCTTGTTTCCGTCCCTAACTACCAACATATTTCCTACAGAACTAATTGTTTCTAAATAGCTACGAATCTTCCGTTTTTTGTTTCCGTCGCTAATTACCAATATATTTCCTATGAAAATAATTGTTCCTAAATAGCTACAAATCTTTTTTTTTTCCTTCGCTAACTACCAACATATTTCCTACAGAACTATTTGTTCCTAAATAGAAATTCCATTATTATTATTATATTAATAAATTTCTATTGTGAATTAAAAATATTTAGAAAGTTAAAATATATAAAATAAAATCATAAATAAACAAATACGAAATACAAATATTTTCATTCAATTACTTAAAGGCTCGAAGTTACACAAAATTAGATCGATTTTACTTCCATTTAAAAAGTCAATACTAAAATTATACACTTGATCAATTAGCAAAAGAAGGTTCTACACATTCAATGGTAAATTTTTATAAACAAAGTTTTTCGTTGAATACCAAGCCCATACAAGTGACTACCCTTACAAGGACCTTAGGTTGCTTCACACCATGCTTCAGTGTCAATTTCAAGTTGTGACACATTTGAACCATATTTTTCATGAATCGCAGTGTCATATTTTTCATGTAAAACAAGAAGCAACTCAACTTCATAAAAGGAAAAAAAAATTGTGAATTATTGTATATTACAAGTGAATGTAGTAATGTTGCCAATGGCCGGATGCACACAAGCCAAAACCATAAAAATTGAAGGGTCATTCAAGCCAAAACCATAAAACATGTTTTGTACATCACCAGTCAGTTCTAGATACATGTTGATTTACATCAAATATCAATGACAATTAATCAAAATTGATTAAACAATGCTAACAACAAATCAACCAAATTCCTTTAGACCTGAAGTCAGAATGGATTCAAAGTTTATTTAGTGCAACCACAATATATAACTTCAGTTAGCTGGAAGATACAATATAAAGTTCTTTATTACACATACATTCCAAAGAAAACCAACAATATAGAGAAACATGACAGAACAAATGAAGAGGTGACACTATTACTTGTAGGAAGTTTCTGAGTAACTTAATGTACATGAGCAAATAATGAGTCCATGAAAACTCCAAGAAGGTAATCAATCAACCACTATTTAGCGTCGAGGACTAGCTATAGCTAATAACATGAAATTTAGAGTGTAGGGTCTAATCAAAACTGAATTTAGGATTAATAACAAAATTATACTAACGGAAAATTTTCGTTGCCAATTCCGTCGGTAATTTAATATTTATTTTATAAAAGTAAAATAATATTAATATGTTGCTAAATT
>CAIGRF010001960.1:0-11756 GCA_903798235.1 Fraxinus ornus | reverse complement strand
AAAAAAAAATGCGGTTTCAGAAATATAATTATGTGTCGCTGAAGCCCTGCAATCCGTTAACAACAACTTTTAGAGAGAGAATCCATTCGTTGGTAAATCCGACGATAAACACCCCATCAGTAAATGTAGTGATGGATTTATATTAGCTGTCAGTAATAGCGACGAAAGAAGTTGTTGTTGTTCACCAACGAAATCTTTCGTAGCTAATTGGTGACATAAATTTCGTCACTGATTCGTTTGTCATTAACGACGGCTTAATTACTTGTTCCTAAAATAGCTACGGATCTCCCGTTCTTGTTTCCGTCCCTAACTACCAACATATTTCCTACAGAACTAATTGTTTCTAAATAGCTACGAATCTTCCGTTTTTTGTTTCCGTCGCTAATTACCAATATATTTCCTATGAAAATAATTGTTCCTAAATAGCTACAAATCTTTTTTTTTTCCTTCGCTAACTACCAACATATTTCCTACATAACTATTTGTTCCTAAATAGAAATTCCATTATTATTATTATATTAATAAATTTATTGTGAATTAAAAATATTTAGAAAGTTAAAATATATAAAATAAAATCATAAATAAACAAATACGAAATACAAATATTTTCATTCAATTACTTAAAGGCTCGAAGTTACACAAAATTAGATCGATTTTACTTCCATTTAAAAAGTCAATACTAAAATTATACACTTGATCAATTAGCAAAAGAAGGTTCTACACATTCAATGGTAAATTTTTATAAACAAAGTTTTTCGTTGAATACCAAGCCCATACAAGTGACTACCCTTACAAGGACCTTAGGTTGCTTCACACCATGCTTCAGTGTCAATTTCAAGTTGTGACACATTTGAACCATATTTTTCATGAATCGCAGTGTCATATTTTTCATGTAAAACAAGAAGCAACTCAACTTCATAAAAGGAAAAAAAAATTGTGAATTATTGTATATTACAAGTGAATGTAGTAATGTTGCCAATGGCCGGATGCACACAAGCCAAAACCATAAAAATTGAAGGGTCATTCAAGCCAAAACCATAAAACATGTTTTGTACATCACCAGTCAGTTCTAGATACATGTTGATTTACATCAAATATCAATGACAATTAATCAAAATTGATTAAACAATGCTAACAACAAATCAACCAAATTCCTTTAGACCTGAAGTCAGAATGGATTCAAAGTTTATTTAGTGCAACCACAATATATAACTTCAGTTAGCTGGAAGATACAATATAAAGTTCTTTATTACACATACATTCCAAAGAAAACCAACAATATAGAGAAACATGACAGAACAAATGAAGAGGTGACACTATTACTTGTAGGAAGTTTCTGAGTAACTTAATGTACATGAGCAAATAATGAGTCCATGAAAACTCCAAGAAGGTAATCAATCAACCACTATTTAGCGTCGAGGACTAGCTATAGCTAATAACATGAAATTTAGAGTGTAGGGTCTAATCAAAACTGAATTTAGGATTAATAACAAAATTATACTAACGGAAAATTTTCGTTGCCAATTCCGTCGGTAATTTAATATTTATTTTATAAAAGTAAAATAATATTAATATGTTGCTAAATTGCTGTTGATCAGTCAATAACAGAAGTTGTCTGTCGATAAAATTTCATCTTTGTTGCCTCCTTTTTTAGTAGTGCACGCCACCACCATTTTGCAACCTTCTAATAACAACTTGCACCACTACCATCGCACCACCACTACTAAAAACAACTATTTGCAAACTCAAAACATGTAAACCACCAACTAACATCAAAACAATCACAAAAACACCAACTAACATCAAAACAATCACAAAAACTCAGGCTAAACATATCAGATCGGAAGAGGAAGAAATAATACCCAAAAACCTCAAACCTTTCCTCACGCCGACACCAGTCGGCATCGACGTCGTCGATGCGATGCTACTACAAACGGCAACGTCGACAAACTGCAGCGTTGACTGACGCTGTTGCGAACTCTGAGCAGTCCCCAATTCCAATAGCGTCGGTCGCCGCAGCTCCTTCATCGCTGGTCGTCGAAGTTTGAATGGGTCGTCGATGTTCGAATAGAGAGAAGGAAGAGATAAGAAGAAAGAGAAGTGAGAGATGTAGAGAGAAGGGGGAGAGGAAAATAATTAGGGTTTGGGTGGATGGAGGTAGGTAGGGTGGGTGCGTATATAGATTAATTTAATTTTAAAATATTATTAATATAATATTAAAATGTTTAAATTGTTATCTGATTTTTGAAAAAACAAAAATTAAATCTGATTTTTGAATTGTGCATTTTAAAATTTTTGGTAGGTGCAATTAATTAATTGGAGAGCTTGGAAATCTTTTTAGGCCCACCACATTTTTTTTTTATAAATATACTACATAATAATTACATTAATTATTATTATTATTTATTATCACACTTATATTCTTAACTTTTCTTCTTCATTATATCCTTATTTTAAACATTTCATTAATAAGAAAATATAGTCTTTAATCATAATTCTCGTCCAAAAATATCGTTAACGTGCTTTAAAATAAGGATCAAATATTTAATCGTATTTAGTATTATTTGTTATGTTTATTCAAAAATACAATCGACAAATGAGTTTTTCTTACTCTATTTTAAAGAATTTTGGAAATAAACCATAATCAGGAACAATTTATGTTAATTTGAGAATAATAATGTTGTTAACGTTGAAATTTGTTCAGACGAAATATCAAGCCAACTTAATAGATAATATGGTTTCAATCATATTGAAAGATCGCAATTAAGTTAATTGTTCCTCTAACATAAGAGATATTTGAAATATGATTAGAAGATACAATGAGATGTTGTAATGCCTCCAGAGAAAATTGTCATCCCGTCTTCCTAACTTACTAACACAGTGTTGGCTGCATGGTCAGATAGAGCTAGGTATAATATTAAAATTTCCTCTGCTTTTGGTTTTGACAACACTGGAGGTTGTGTTAGCTATAATTTTAGCTCGTCAAAAGCGTGCTTACATTCAGAAGTCCATTCAAATTTCTTTCATCCTCTCAAGATGTCGAAGAAAAGTTTACATTTATCAATCGACTTAGCTATGAAATAGCCGAGGGCAGCTACCCGTCCTGTCAAGCTTTGTACCTCATTAGGCTTTGTTGGAGGACATATTTCGATGATAGCTCGTATCTTTCTAGGTTTGCTTCAATTCCCCTCTGATTTACCAAGTACCCCAGGAATTTTCCTGACCTCACCCCAAAGGCACATTTTTGTGGGTTAAGCTTCATCCCATACCTTCTTAGTACTTTAAACATTTACGCAAGGTGCAATTGATGATCCTCAGCACTTATACTTTTCACTAACATATCATCAACATATACTTCCATGGTTTTACCAATCTACTCGGCGAACATGGCATTGACTAGACGCTGATAAGTAGCTCCGACATTCTTGAGACCAAAGGTCATCATCTTGTAACAGTAAAGCCTGTTGTCCGTTATGAAAGCAGTATGTTCCTGATCTGGTTTGTACATGTGGATTTTATTATACCCTGAGTACGCATCCATGAAAATAAGCAATTCGTGTCTCGCCATTGCATCCACCATTTGATCTATTCTCGGCAATGGGAAGTTGTCTTTTGGACATGCCTTATTTAAGTCGGTAAAATCAATGCATACTCTCCAGTCACCATTGCTTTTCTTTACCAAAACTGGGCTAGCTATCCACGTCGGGTATTTTACTTCACGAATAAACCCGTTATGGAGCAGCTTTTGCACCTCTTTGTTCAAGGCTTCATACTTTTTTGGGTTTAAAGGTATTTGTCGTTGTTGCCGTGGTCGTACTGTAGGGTCAAGTCCTAGCCTATGACAAGTGACCTTTGGGTCAATCCGTTTCATATCGGAGTGACCCCATGCAAAGACATTAAGGTTTTTCTGAAGGAATTCGATATTTTGATCGTGGATGGGTGGTTGCAATCTGTGACCAACTTTGAGTTCCATTGGTGGGTCACCTAATCTAACCTCTATTTTGTCTATTTCTTCTACTGGTTCTCCACCTTTCATTCGTACACGTGGGTCCAATGAAATCTGGTCGGACCTTGTTGAGCCATATGGATTTCTAGATTGATCCTCACTTAACATGATTCAATGATACGTTTATTTCCCTTGACTTTCCCTACTCCATGTGGCGTGGGAAACTTAAGGGAATAATGATACACTGACACGATTGCCTTAAGGTTGAATAACAACGGTTGTCCCATGATAGCATCGTATGGAGAGTTTGGGTCCATTACGATGAATTCTACATTTAACCTAGTTCGGCGTGGGGCTTCACCGACCTCAACTAGAAGCCCGATCTTTCCTTTGGCTTTAGTAAGGGCCCCATTGAGTCCTAGGATCACATTGGGATATGGTTGCAAGAAACTCAATGGAATGCCCATCCATTCCAACATGTAGACATATAGTATGTTGAGAGAGCTTCGTGTATCAACTAAGATCTTGGGGACAACAATTCTTGCAATGGGTACTGAAATCGTCATAATATAAAAATAAGGACAAGCGGCTACGTCCTTTTCTTCGAACATGAGTTGTTCGTCGAAAGCATTTCGGCGATGATTGGCCTTTTCAATTCGCTCCTTTTTCCTGGCTCATTTTCCCCTAACATTTGAACCCGGGGACAGGGTAAATCAATGTTGCAAGCCCTCGCTTCAACTTGATTCCCACGTACTACACCTGGTCCGCTTGGAGTAGAGAATTTCAAACAATAATAATAGATCGAAGTCGCATCTTGTAGCTCATGTAACAAGGGTCTTCCTAATATGCCATTGTAGTTCGAAGGGAGATCTACCACAATAAAATCTGCTAAGATCCGTCTTTGACAAGGGAGTTCTCCCAAATCTACGCTTAAAATAATTTGGCCACGTGCTTCAATAGGATCCCCCGAGAATCCTTATAACCTTCTACAATACGGCTAGATGTAATGCTCTTGGATTCCCATTTGCTCCAATGTTTGAGAATATAGCACGTTTACTGAACTTCCATTGTCAACTAAGATTCGGTGCACCCGTACTCCAACGATAGTCATGACAATGACTAACGTATCATTTGGCCTTGTAGCACTCCATATGAGTCTTTTTTCTGAAAACCCAAACCATTCTTCACGAAGAGCTATGTCGACCTCAGGTTTTGTTAGTGTCACATTATAATTTTGCCAAGTGCAGGCATTACGCGCCTACCTCCGCCTGGACCTTTTAGATCCTTCAAGACATTGATTTCTGCTTATTAGAGTTCCGATTTCAGCTCGGGCGATTGTATCCTGAGCTTGCTAGTTTGTTTTGGACTGGTTTGGTTGTCGATTGTCCGCTTGACTTGCTTCCCTGGGCTTGGCCACGAATTTTTGCAGATGACATCGACGAATCAAGTACTCAACTTCTTCCTTCAGGTTTCTGCAGTTATCAGTGTTATGCCCCGTAGACATGTGGTATCGACAACATCTCCCTGGGGCTTTCCTTGAGTATTCCTTTTTCTGGTGTGGAAGTCTGCGGAATGCCTCCTTTTCCTCTGCCTGTAAGAAAAATTCTTCCAGCGTGACATTCAGGTGATGATATTCATGGAGCCTTTCCGAGTACGTTTTGGAACGTACTTGGTCTCTCCTGCTATTTCTTTTATCGCGGTTATAATCTTTATCTACTCATTTGCCTTTCGTCTATTGTGAAGTTGTATGATTTGAATTTGGCTTAAGATCTTCTTGATCTGACGTGGCTTCCTCAACACTAATATGTTTCTCAGCTTAGCTCAGAAACTCGTGGTATGTTCGAGGTCCATCCTCATATACAGACCACCAGAACCTTGTTTTCGGCCTTAATCCAGAAAAGACTGCCATAAGTCCGGCGTCGTCTGAAATCTTTTCAACCTCCTGGACTGATTATTGAACCTACTGAGATAGCTTTTTATTGATTCAGTCCTCCCTTGTTTGATGCTTACTAACCTCTCTTTAGGTGTGGTTCTCGCCTTAGAACCCATAAATTGGCCAAGAAATTTTGCAGTAAATCTTTGGGCCTTATCTCCCAATGTGAGCGGGAATGCCCGGCACATTATGGCATCTCCCGCTCCTTGAAGCTCCATCCAGGAAGTGTACTTATCCAAGTGACTGAGAGGGTCAAGAAATTTTGGCCATAAATTGGCCAAGAAATTTTGCAGCAAATCTTTAGGCCTTATCTCCCAAGGTGAGCAGGAATGCCCGGCATATTATGGCATCTCCCGCTCCTTGAAGCTCTATCCAGGAAGTGTACTTATCCAAGTGACTGAGAGGGTCCCATTCTCCGTCATATCCAGTTAGCTGTGGCATCTTCAACTTTTCGGGTAGAAGTTCAGCAAGAATATTCTCAGTGAAAGGAGAATGCTGTTTTGTGAGGTATTCCTCCATACCTCCCTTGTTTTTAGCTTCTAGGTCAGCGATACGTTTCCTTAAGGCGCTCATTTCAGGTCCTAGCTGTTCTACTGAGCACCTAGCATAAGATTTTTTGTACATGCTTGGAGGTGTGAGGGAATGTTGAGAGCCCAACCTATTAAACACACCGTTGGTTTTCCTTGCAGTTGGTCTTGCGGTTACAGGAGAACTTCTGATTTCTTTGGTTCGGCCTTCGGAAGATTCTCCTCCTGAGAACTGGAGGGTCCTTCTGGTCAGAGGTCGTTTGGCATTTTCCCTTTGTGGGGATTCGACCTTCGTATCCTGTAGTGGGTCAGGAGCTTGATTCTGCTCCAGCCTATTGACAACATTTGCTAGTTTTTCAATGGCTTCTCTTATTACAATCATTTGAGGATCGACAGTATCAGTTTGACCTCGTCCTCGCCTTGTACTTCGTGGATGGCTGGTATGTTCAGGATAAGTATGGGATTGATTCACGGATGCTAACGATTCATCCATCATAATATTTTCAAGTTGGAGGCCCTCATTCTAGCGTCAGACTGTTGACATTGAAATTTGTTCGGACGAAATATCAAGCCAACTTAATAAATGATATGGTTTTAATCATATTGAAAGAACGCAATTAAGTTAATTGTTCCTCTAACGTGGGAGATATTTGAAATATGATTAGAAGATACAATGAGATGCAGTAATGCCTCCAAAGAAAATTGTCATCCCCCTTCCCTTGGCTTTAATCCCCTATTTATGTTAATAAATGTGCATGTATCCTGCCCTTCATGTCTTGTCAGCTGTAATGCCGATCTGAAGAGGTACATTAGTTGCCCTAATTGAATTGGCTAACAAGCTTGGAATGTCAAATCATCATGAATTAATCCTGCAAGAGATCCCCAATTAATGAATTACTTAGAGAAGAGAGCTTAATCACTTGATTGGTTTTGGTGGATTATGTGGGCGCTGACTCAAAACTTTACATATGCCTTCAGCTGATTGGATATCTATATATTTCGTCAGTGATTTTCAACCATTATACTTCCTCCAATCTCGATAAACTATATAAACTTCTCGTGCAAGTAAAACATTAGTCGAGCTGACTTCAATAACTGACCTCAGAGGGTAACAACTGAGCTGACCTCGGGTCAAGACCTATTCTCCTTCTACAATAATCCGAACTTAATCGACCTCGAAGGTCGAACATCAACAAATTTAATGAAAAAAAATCTAAGCCATAAATGTTATAATGTGTAAAGGTTATGAACTTTTCCCACAATTAAAATGTAGTATAGTCATTAATATTGTGATGTGAATATATTTAGTCATTTGTTTTATAGAAGATTTTAATCATGCGAGAAAAACGAAAAAGACGAAAACGGGTTCATAGCGAGCCTCATCCTTAAGCCCATGTTTGATGGTCATTGTTTTGAGAAAATAAAATTTTGAGTAGTAATTTTTTTATTTTTTAGAGAATGTATGGTTAAAAGTAGAAATTTTTTTTAGATATATGTACAAAATATTTTATTGTATAAATATGTGATTAAAAATAAGCATGCAAATAAAATATTTTTAAAATAATGATTGTCAGACAATGACTAAATTTCGCATATTTAATATAATAATAAAACTAGTTGTACAAACATGGTGGACAAATATGTGTTGTCAAAATTTGAGCATTTGAAATAAAAAAAATTGCTTTTAAACTAGATGAATATAATGTTGTCAACCAATGTTAACAAAAATTGTACAAGTAGCATGATTCTTAACACAATGAATTAACTTAAAATAATTACTAAATCAAGTAGTCAACTTTAGCTAGTTATTTTAAGTCCATCGTTTAACGATTTTTCATTTCGAAATATGCATCATATATTTCGTTGTGAGTTCTTTAAAATGATATCAAGAACCTAAAATGACGATTGAGAAATATAGCCTGTAAATAAGCATTTTCATCAATCAATTGTACATGGTACATACTGACAAATAATGAGTTAACATAATTAAGCATAGATGGATAATCTCATCAAAACAATTCTTTCGCGTAGAAAGATTTGTGTATCTATTTTACTCGAGTCTAGGCTCTTTGATAAGAAGACAGATTGAATAGTAATCTTCACGAACCCAAAGAAGGTACAGCTCGAAGGCCACCAATCAAGCTTCCCTACAAGGGATCGACCCGAACACATCCGAGATTGATCGGTCCATTACAACTCCAATAATTGATTGATCACGTGTTCAGATACATCATACATAAGGTTATTGACGGGATCCGAACCACTCAATAAATGAACAGTGGTTGCATTTTCCACTCCCGAAAATTGCCAATCACTTGGGAAAAACTGCCAGGCACACATACCGGAATTGATTGCCTATAAGCATCCCAAAAGGAGGTCATGTATTTTGGTAATGCCTTTTTCTCTATATTATAAACAACCTTTCCAGCCCTCCGGGGCATAGTTCAGTGGTGCAAAGGACATGAGTAAGGTAGTCTCAGCTAAGTTGGCAGCCACAGTGTGAGGATTCGATTCCTGCCTCTAACAAAGTTTGAAATTGGACTCTTTGTGGGCACCAATATGATAACTCTTGTACCTTGACCTGCTGAGGCACATCCCGCATTTACCTCCTCCACGATGCTCCTCTAGGGACGGGGCGGTGAGGACCCTCAAGATTGGGGTTCAACATTTATTATAAACAACCTTTCCAATTCCTTGCCTATATACTTCTCTCTCTACAAATACCTACTCTCAAGCTGGAGGTTAGACGAGGGAGATTGGCCCCAACCTCTTTTTACAGGTGAGAAGGTGACAGAAGTGACTGACAACATCTTGTTTTGCTAAGGAAGACAAAGAGTCGTGACAGAACAACTTATATACAATATATTAGACGAGTTCTTCTCCAAAATTTCATCTAAAGTCCCCATATTTCAATTTTTCGAAAATTGAACTAAAAAATTGCCAAAAAGCAGCTAGAACCGCCGTGGGGGCAGCTAGTTTGCAAACATTACAGCATTGAAACAATCAGTCTGATAAGCACAAACACAAGAAAAACAAAATGAATTACGATTTTTTCAGGCAAGAAGAAGGAAATAAGCTGTCTAAACATCCAGAATTCGGGACATCAGTATGTTACATGCTGCCTTAAAAGAAAGCCATATCATGAATAATTTCGCAACAAAGCAACAACTACACGTACACATTTCAATTGTGCAAGAATACATTTCAAGAAAACCCTGATTGTCAATATGTTTGGGGACATGGAATAGGAGTTCGGGTATGGGAGATCGACAAATCTCATAAAGTTTTCCCTTTCTTTTTTTGTTAAAACCTCAAATTTCTTATTCCATGCCACCAACCATAACCTAAAAGATGAATCAGCTCACTCACTAATCATTTGCCTCTGTCCTGCTATGAGTAGATATTATTAGTCGGAATTAATATTTGATGTTGAGCTTGAAGTTATGCTCGAGTAAGGATCGAATCCTGGCTTGCACTGCACTTTCTCAGGGAACGCTTCCCAACAAATGAAGAGGACTTCTTCATTGGAATAGGCTCTTTCCGCAGAGAACGCCCCAATGAAGCACTCTTTATTAGCCTGTATATGCTTGAATTTCTACTCCCTCTATTTGCATTCATATCTGAATTTTTCACAATTGCCAGTCTAGTATCTGAACACCCTTCATCTTTCTTCGCCTGAATGTCAACCACCGTATTATAAATCATTGAAGCAGAAGAAAAATCCATTGATATTGATCTCCTAAGGGGTTGCAATTCGTCATCCAACTTCACCCTATTATCAACCAAATCACTCAGTACACGTAGCTTACCATTCCTCAGATTGGGACGAATTGAGTTTTTAGGCAAAAGGTCAGCCAGTTTCCCGTCTCCAATTTGTATTGGTGATTCATTTTCAATCCCAACCCTCATTTCTCTTGTTTCATCTGTTTCCACTACGTGTTGATCCAATTCACCATCTATTCGAGCCTCTTCACTCAAACCTAAATCATTCGAATTTGTCAACTCTGAATTCCCCGGAGATGTATTCACGCTGACTATTGGAGCGCGGCAAACAGGACAATTTTGATGTGATCTTAACCAAGTATCTATACAAGGTAAATGAAAAGCGTGGCTACACTTTGGCAAAAGCCTAAGATTCTCATCTTCTTGAAACTCATTCAAACAAACAGAACAGTCTGTCCCTTCAATCAAACCCTGGCCTTTTTCATACTTAAACACAGAAATAGAATCAATCACTGATTGTTGAAGCCCAACAGTACGAATATACCATATGGGCACCACTGACCCGTGATTCTCATCAATAAGATCCTCCCTATTGTTAGCATTCTCTACAGTTTGTGAATTTCTCATCCTAGAATTTCTCAAATTCCAACGGTATCTACGGATTGTGAGATAGATAAGAAACATAAAAGCAGCCGCAAGAATACAAAGCATAAGAATCAAAATGGAGGGCATATGATGCTTTGAGCTAGGTGGAGATGAAATTGACCAAGTATTTTTGTTCTTGCACTCAACGGGACAACCACTATAACAGAAATAACAGCGATCAAGGCCCTTATCAGCTTTATGAATTTTATCTTCTGAAAAAAGTTTTCTATGATGATAACCCATCAAGAAATTATTCAAGATTTCAAGAAACAGAGAGGAGAATCAAAGAGGAGATTAAATTAAATAGTTACCTTGTATGTAAAAAGAACAAAGATGAAATTCTTTCTGAGAGTTTTCTTCCAAACCATGCTATTTTTTTAGTGGTTGGTGATGAAAATGGTGGAATTTATCGTTAATATCTAGATTTTTCTATCATATTGGCTAAGATTTCATTTTCATTGCAACTGTGCAAGACGCTCACCTGTGGTTTCAGTTTTGTTTGGATTTTTGTCATAGTCAATGTACTAGTTGTTTGAAGTAGTGGTGGTGGGGCAGGTCATGACGAAATTCCAAGCCTAGCTTGAAGTTTTTTTATTATTGAAATAATACAGATTATTTTCGTAATTTAATAAGTAATTAATTCAGCAAGTAGACTATAAGCGGCAAAAATTATTTGATACCATAGCTGTAATGCAATTTGGGTTTCTATGAGTGATATTAATATATCATACAATTACAAGACCTTTATAATTTGCATTCTTTATCAATGAGTTTTTGTAATGAAAGCTCGATCTCAAACGAAAATAGTTTCATTTTTACGAGTATATCTTTACAATAAGTGATGGTTTTATGTCTTATTGCTTTTTGTATTTTGTGGATAAATTTGTACAATTTTGAGCTACAAGACGATTTCATGCAGTTTTCAATATTATAATCTCCCATTCGGTATAGAGTGGTTATGGGAGGTTGCATGCTAAATTTT
>CAIGRF010001917.1:0-21373 GCA_903798235.1 Fraxinus ornus | reverse complement strand
TATTATTATTATTTTAATTTTTAGTATGGATAGTGAAGTATACAATTGTGCACTAAACAAATGACAATATCATTAGGTAAATAGTTTTAAGAACAATTTTAGTCATTCATTTATGTATGGTGTACGGTTAACACTTTAGAATTTCATCCAATACATATAATTGGGTCAAATATTACTTTTGGCTACAAAGATTTAAAGATAATTTTTGGCAACCCGACCAACCCAACCCGACCCGACCGACACTTGATTGGGTTGGGTTGGGACATTTACACGGGTTGGGTTGGTTTGATTTTAGATCAAACCGACCACGTTGGATTGGATTTGGGTTGGGGCAAAAACCAACCCAACCCAACTCACGCCCACCCCTATCTGCCACTACCCAACAAAGCTCCTCCTACTGCCCATCACCTAAAAGCCCTTCTGGCTCACATTTTGAAGCCAACTGAGGACAAGATTGGTAATTGCCTTCATGTAGTAACCTATTACAACAGTTGAGAAATCTATGGTGTTTAGAGTTTGAATATCTAAAGACTACAGAAGCTAAAGAAGACTCTCAGCACCCTGATCCCCAACAAATGAGCAGTCATTGATGGTAACGAACTGAAATTTAGTGCAATATTTTCCAATGGCTTGCAGACTCTCATTCCTGACATTTGAACAAGATTCAATTGGCAAGGAAGTTAATTCGGGATAGTTTTCTACAATTGCAAGTACACATTTGTTTGAAATTGAAGGACATTAGCAAAGATCTAGCTTCTCTAATGATTGGCACTTCCTTGCAATTTCAAATAGACCTTCATCACCAATAGATGGAACATTCCACGATGAAAGAACCTTAAAAGATGGACAACCACAAGCAATTACAAACAACCTTATAATAGAAACACTCCGAAGGGAGTTGCTTCCTCAAATATAAAGCTTCCCATTTTTTTATTTCTATTTTTTCATTAATTTATTTGAAACTTATTTATACTTTTAAAAAAAACTTGGGAGTATGATTGTAATTTGTTCTTTATTTTTCTTTTTATTTTATATAAATAAGATGATATACTTGTCATTTTATAATTTTTATTGAAAAATTGAATGGAAATGAATGAAAATGATGATTTTCACAAAAAAAAAAAGTGGAAATAAGGGTGAAAATCCAAAAAAGGAAATAAAACATAGAGACATTTTGCACAATGAACTCCAAATGTAAGGACATGTGTTAATAATCATTTTTACTTACCTTAAAAAACTAGTTACAAATGCTTTTCAAAAATCTACATTTTCATAACATTCGAATCAGCTGGACGACGGTCGACATGCGACGTTTAACCAGTCGAAATCAATGATCAACCGGAAAACCCAAAACTCTAAAATTTGTCCGTTCTGACTTCTGACTTTTTTGTTTAACGATTATATTTGGGTCATCTGGACTTGTGACGATCGACTGGAGACTCATCCGAACTTTCAGAAATTTTTACGAATATTTCTTTATAAATAGGTTTTCTTTTACAATCAATTAAAAATCTTTCAAGTACATTAAAGAGAAAAATATCTTGAAAAAATGTTTGATCTTACATTGCGTCTATTTCTTCATATTGAAAAACTTTGATTGATTAAATCACAATCTTAAATTATCATATTTATCAAAAATTCTCATCTTTGGTACTTTACTTATTAATATCTCATTTATAAAAGAGAGATGCTTTGAACAAATTTTTGATCTTATATGAAAAAGCTTTGATTGATTTAATTAAGCTCCTGTTGGAGTGTTTGATGGCCATTGTTTGGAAACTCTTTTCTATATACTCATTTTAAATCACACATTCACATAATAAAATATTCTACACACAGATCCAAATTTTTTCCTACCTTATAACCACACATTCTCTTAAAAATTATTATTCAAAATATTGTTTTTCCCAAATAATGGCTGGAGCTAAAATTTTAAATTATCATACTCATCAATATTTTATTATCTAACACTTGAGGCTGAGGACCGCCCCATCTTTTCTTAATCGAGTATGGGGGCGGGGTAAATGATAGCCAATCGATGGGGGACAAAAATGATTGTCCTGATGTTATCCTTGCTTATAAGTCATGACTAATAAATTAGATTTAGGGCCCGTTTGATTCTCTGAGCCACATTATTTTGAGAAAATGTATTCTGGAATAGTAGATTCATCGATAATATGTAGTTGAAAAAGAAAGAAAAATTATTGATGTGATGGAAAATATTATTTTATTAAAGAATGTTTGGTTGAAAATGAGTAGAAGAATGAGAATGAAAAATTAAATGAATATGAAACATGGGCTCATTGTAGAATGAAAATGAAAAATATAGTCGTTATTAAGCTCCACACAAAAGAAAAATTCAAAATTGATGACTTGATGTGATGAATAACGATTATATTTAACAAACGGGGCTTATAATTGCAATGAATGATTAACAAGGTAGGTATGCAATAAAAAAGAGGTTATGTCGTACACATTAAAATTTTTATTTTCATTCTTTTATTTATTTTCAATTACACATTTTTCAATAAAGTAATATTTTTATCGCATCTATAACTTTTTTTTTTTCTTTTTGAACCATATATTTTCCATCAATCGGTAATTCTTCCAAAATAATGTATATCAAACGCACCCTTCCCTCGGCCGAATTGCTAAAACCCTCCCAGAGCTCCTCGTTTGTCCATTGCAAGCCATCCGCCCCCACAATACACCGAACTCACCCTCCGATATGTCCACCACGAACGCTGCCGCCTCCGCCGTAAATGAGAACTACGAAGACTTTGTAAAAGTACACGGCGTCCTCTTGGCGGCCTCGGGACTCCCACAGTCACTTCATCGGAAGCTATTTCTGAAGCTCATGGCGGATACATTTGACGGCGGGAATTACTTCCAGGTGGAACCAGTGGAGGACGGGAAGCAGAGAAGGCTTGTATTCACCGCCGACTTTATGGGAAAAGAGTCCGATGTCTTTTTAGTCGACCATGCATGGACTTTTCGTCTTTCGGATGCTTATAAGCAGGTATGAACTAATAGTTTGCTCTTTTTTCAAGAAACATTTTTTTTTTCACGTTTGTGGTTTGATGCGTTTTTGGGTTTTATTGATAATAAGAGAAAAATATCGAATTTGTAGTTTTAGCCCCTGTTTTGTTTTATGAAGAAAAGTTTTGTAAATTTTGAACGTTGATGTTTGATTTTATTTTCCGCTGATTTTATAAATTTTAAAAAAGAAGTATACGGTGAGACTGGACTTCTTAAACCATAATGGAACAATGTACTTGGCTATAAGTGTACAGAATGAATAAGGAAACCCTCGAAACAGTGTCGTCTGATTGGCACATCAATACTGTAAAATATGAAATGAATATCCTCACAAAATATGCTAACACGGCTCTATGAATTTCTCGATACCCTCCCTCAAATGAAAGGTAGATGCTTTGGTTTTAGTTTGGCCTGGAGCTCAAGAAATCTTGAATTGCTGAGGGGTTCGGTGAAGATCTCTCTTGTTGGGAAACTTTAGCACGAACAAAGTGTACATTGATTTCAATGCTTGTAGTATGAGAAAGAAAGACAAGTTGTGCAGCATGAGCAACAACTCATTGACTGTCACACCAAACAACTGGAGCAACAGGAAGATTAAGACAGTTCATGCAGTAAGGGTCTAATCCATGTAACCTAGCTGTGACATTTACTAAGGCTCTATATTTAGATTCTGTAGTGTAGTGGGTTACAACAGTTGATTTCTTTGAGCTCTAGGATATCAAGTTGGAGCTTAGATAAAAATAATGACCACTAACGGGCGATGATAATTAGCATAATGTGTCCAGTCTGTATTAAAGAAACCTATCTAGTTGAGCAAAGTGAGAAAACAAAGAACATTAGATACTGTGCCATTTAGGTATTGAAGAATATGCTTGCAAATGCAACGAGACTACATTGGATTTTTGGAGAAATTGGTTTAAGTAGTTGACAGTGTGGACAAAATGTTGGATCTAGTGATTGTGTTAGATAGTGTATTACCTAAAGCGTGCTTGGGTATATTTGGATTCTTGAATTTAACATTGGTTGACCATTGTATAGAGAGAGTTTCTTTTGAGTAGTTGCTGGTGTGAGGCATGCTTTAGCATTCTCTATTTGATATATTAGGAATGAGACCATAGTGCCCCTTGGAGTTGCAGCGTGCTTCTATGCCGAAGAAATACTGATTACTTTCAGACCGTATTTGTTATTTGTCTGTTGAACAATGCAGTGAATAAAGGTAGAGTTGTTTCAAGTGATGAGAAAATTATCAGCATAGATTATAATGAGAACTGCTAATTTTTTTGTGTTGAAAGATGAAGAGCAAGTTGTTTGACTTATAGTAAATCGCCAGCTAAGTAAGATAGTTTACAAACTGTCAAACTAGAATTTTGGGGCCTGTTTAAGTCAATACAAGATTTCTCTTAAGGAGCACAAAGTTTTAGACAATGAAATAATCCTTTAGGATTTGCCATATAGCTTTCTATTGATGAAAGCATTGTTATCATCAAGTTGTAACAAATTCCATCTTATAGAGATTACAATAATGAGGATGATTCAACTCATGCAAGGGTTGGTTATTGGGTTGAAGGTCTCAGGAAAATTGATACTAGGAGTTTGTTGGAACCACTTTACAGCCAGTCACACTTTATAGCGTTGAATGGTGCTATTGTAATTGAATTTGATCCTAGAACCCGTTTGTTACTAGCAACATTTGGTAGCCAAAAATCCCATGTATAGTTTTACATGAAGCTCAGTATTCATCTATTTTAATGATTCCATGTAGGATCAGAAAGAGCTTGAGAGATTGTAGTTGGTTGAGGAAACACTGCTATTGGAAATCTGCTAAAACTACCCGAGGGTTTGTTTGCAAATGTTTAAATGATACAATTTTTGGAGCACTCAATTGATGTGAAGAAAGGTAACTACAAGAAAACATTTTTGTGTGGAATCCTATTTATTGAAGACAACATTAGACGATGTAAATGATGAACATTGTTGACATTATGAATTGTACTATAGTCGAGAAACAAGCATTTTGTGGATCGAAATTGAACTGTATTGATTATAAAATTTAAGCTGTGGGAAACATGAAGTTTTCGAAAACAAAAAATTAGGTATCCCATCAAAGACCTTTTGATAAGGTGAGAAGTTTGTATGAATTTGGATTGGAAGACTACTATGGAAAATGCATCCAATAAAAACATCAGAGTCTGGGATGCTTGTGCAATAAGAATAATATCTTGTGCCCTTTATATAGGGAAGGAAGCTTCTGTATTCTGCGTCCCCAATCACTCTGCAAGGCTTTGATAGAGATTTTAAGTTGTTATTAAATGTTGTTTTGAAATTAAACGCAAGGCTTGAGATTCAAGTTCTAAAGATAGGATTCACGTAGATTAATGTAATCATCACATGAAGTGAATTTTTCAATTTTTTTTGAAGCCAAGTGATGGTAGTATTTGAACCCCTCTTTTGAAGAAATGTGAGATGGTCCACACTTCGTACGAATTAATTCCAACTGTTCTTTTCTTTTTGGAGATGCACGAGTTTAGATGTTTGGTTCTTGTGAAGTGTGGGGAATATGTTATGTTCTTGTGTTCTGATAAGGACCTGATTGCTGCTACTGATTCTTCTCAAGTTCTGGACAATGGTTGCTGATGTTTGGAAGAACCTGGACGTGATTCTTGATGTTTAAGCCTCTGCAAGTTGTTGTCGATGCTGGAAGGGACTCTCAATCACATGACTGAATAGAGTCCCTTGCTGCTACTGAACTGATGGAATTCCCCTGCTGCTAGTGCTATTGTTATGAATTTGTGAATCAGCTGCTCAGTAGAATTGTTAAACAACAATATTGTAATGGACGGATGTAGGCTGGAGATGTTGATTGTAAAGCATAACTCTATATTGATTTGAAGATTCAGAACAATTGTTTAATTGGAAACAGTAAACAAGTAAATCCCAATTTTCATAAACCTTGAAGTGTTACCAAAATTCAATTTTCTTTGTATCAAAGGCGGAACGATAAAATAATATTATCTAATAAAAAATAACTTGAATATCCATGATTTTAAAGTGAACTAGAAAATTTCATCGTTAAGAAAATAATCTAATCAAAAATTAAATAACATGTATTTGAACAAATAAAACTAACTACTAAATTAAAGGGGAAAAAAATTAATGTTTCTATTTCTTCAATTCCTCTGGCAGTCCGCATCTCCATACTGCCACTATTCCTATTGATCCGAACTAACCTGTAAAATTTTGTAAGTGAGTATTTAAAAATATCCAATAAAATACGTGCAGTTTCCATGCATAATTATATAACAATAAAATAAATACTCACATACCACTCCTCTTATGGAATATATCGGTGACCAAGTGATACACCCATCTTAGGTCATCTTAAATTTCCTTAGGATCTCATATCTCTTAATAAAGAACCCCGAAGGTCCATTGACAATTATGCATAAATTATTGAATATAAAAGTATAAGGAAATGATGTACTTGTACAAAAGTATCTGACCTTGATTTGATGAGAAGAATTTTTGAAAACAAAATCCAAAATCACACTCCAAATCTTCAAATTTTCTTGGTTGTCTTAAAAAGAGTGAAATTTGCCTTCTACCTATGTGCATGCGTGCGTGTGTGTTGACTTCTCTCTCTATATACCTCGACCCTCTAAATTTATGTGGTATAATACTCTGCCTTCATGGGGTATATACAGGGTCTAGTATATAATAATTGTATTTCATTGCAATAAGGAGACGTGACCATGTATAGTCATTGGATTTGTATAGAATATGTTATTCTAATCCCAATGAGTAATAGTGGTGGTAGCTTTTACTTCAAATAAAATTCTAATCCAATAAAAATAGTTATTCCATATCCATCTTTAGATACACGTGGCTACCCCTCATTTAAATTCAATTTGATTAAAAAACTAATAAATTACAATTTTTTTAAACTTCAACATCTTGATACTAATTTATTCGAATTAACTTTTTCTCGAGCCTAATATATATGATTAATTACGAGCTATCCAACGCCATATTGATATGCTTTTCGTCGCTTTAATAATATCTAAATATTTAACACAAAATTTGAAATTAATACATATATCACTTTACTCCACCACTTTTTGAAAATAGTAAAAATATAGCATGTAAAATAATTAAATTTTATTCTAAAATTTTCTGAGCGTTACAAAACACAATATGTAATTCTATAAAATTGTACTACAACAATAATGGATAAAAGACAAGGATATTTGGCATTCGAGATGCCAATTCTCTCCTCCAGGATTCTTTCAAATTCAGCATGCTTTCTTCCCTCTTTCCCCCCTTTTTTGTAGACTATGTGATACTAATGGTTCTCAAACTGTCGTAAGAAATGCATGTGAATAGGTTGCATTCTCTTGTGCCTTTCATACTTAAATTGGATTCGAGATATCATTACTCCCCCACGAAATTCACTTTGTCCAAGGTGAACAACCAAACCAATTTCAAAATTTCGTACATCCGAACTATTACCTTCGCCATGCCAATCACGATCAGAGCAGAGAAGGGATAATTTAACCCAAAGAAGTTGACAGACCTATTAACTACGAATATTATATTGTCCATAAAAATTCCACAACCGATCGTATCCCCTCGTAGGTTTTCCAAAAAATGAACCCGGCCAATCGGAATATAATGGTGGGTAGTACTATAGTCCATTAGCATGGCGACCTCATCTAGTGCAATCTGCACTTTTATGGTCTTGGTACCATTAAACTAACCACTGAATTAATATGAAATCCCAACGTATCCCTAACCTCCTCATCATTGTCGGTGTTAGAAATCCCTGGACCTTTTCCAAATCCAATATCATCAATTTCCTTTACAATTTCTCTTTTATCATTTATATCTTAACCCATTTCTTTTTTCCTTTTATGCGGAATGGCCTATGGTATTGTACCAATTACACTGGAGACTAGAATTAGTTTCCTTCTCCATTTGAAGTTTTGCACCGAAAAGCTGTTTGAAATTGGTGGAACTTGGTTTTGGAATTGGCTGAGCTAAATTGGAGTTGGTATGCGATTGCAATAGGTTGGTGTAATTAGGGCTTGAAATTGGAGCAATCTGATGGTTTATAGGGTTGTATATAGTTGTTGGGTCATTTACCTTTATTTTATTTAGGCCTATTTTGACTTCGGCTGGCTTGAGTGAATTTTTGCAGTCCTTCTCTTGTTGGGCTACCTCCATACTATAGCCTAAATCCACTAGCTTCAACAATTTCTCTTCCTTCATCTTTTCCAACTTCAGCCCATTAAGCCCCTGTTTGATTCTCTTTCAAATTAAATCTCTATATTTTTCACTCTCTTTTTAATCATACATTTATGCAATAATTATTCTGCACGTAAGCCTAAAATTTTTCACTTTTTTGTAAGCGCACATTTTCCAAAAACTCGCTATTCAAAATATCATTTTCTTTGATTTCTCTTTATAACGGCCATCAAATAGGGCTAATATCAATCCCTTCTCTTGGGTTCTCCTCATCTTCCTTAGGTGACGACGATGGAGACACGTGCTATTGATACTTGTAGGAAATCCCGAATTGATTGAGAATATAATTAGGGAGATTGTTGGAGATTTTATTTACCATAGTCAGAATATTGTAAATTAATTAGAGATTTATTTCGTTTTTTATTTCTTTCTTCAACTATGTATGTGTGTTTTTGAATCTCATTAAATAAAGAATATAATTTTTGGAATAGTGATTAATGGGAGAATGTGTGTTGGAAAAGTGATGAAAATTTTTAGATTTGTGTGTAATATTATTATATTTGGAGAATGTGTGGTTAAAATGAAGAAAGAGAAAGAAATGAAAACGAGAATGGGATTAAAATTGGTGTCAAACAGAGGCTATATGAGCTATGTATTGTACATTATTCATGTGGAAGAAAATGTGAATTGATATTTTTCCCTGTTTTCATTTTCAAATAATTCTTCCATATTTTCATCTTCATGGTATCAGAGAGATTCCAATGACAGAAATCGACAATAATAGAGGGTCAATGACCTCTTCTTAATGAAGAAACAGATGCTATCTCTGTCAAGAGTGGAGGAATTGAAAGTTCATCACAATAGAAAAATTGGACGGAAAAAACTACAGAGAGTAGGCTCAATCTATCAAACTATTCATTGATGGAAAATCAAAACTTGGGTACCTGACTGGAGAGATGCCAGCCTCAACTGATACAAATCTTCTTCGAAAATGGCGATCGGAGAATTCCATGGTGACTGCTTGGCTCATCAAGGTTTGCTAAAAGGAAATTCCATGATGCTTGGCTCATCAAGGTTTTCATCTTCACCAAAGGATTGCTAAAATAGAAATTCGAAGATTTCATCTCCAAGTTGGATTTGATCAATATTTACGATCCAACTCGAGGGGGAGTGTAGGAAATCCCGAATTGATTGGGAATATAATTAGGGAGATTGTTGGAGATTTTATTTACCATGGTTAGAATATTGTAAATTGATTAGAGATTTATTTCCTTTTTTAATTTATTTCTTCAACTATATATGGAAGCTATGTATTGTACATTATTCACATGGAAGAAAACGTGAATTAATATTTTTTCCTGTTTTCATCTTCAAATAATTCTTCCCTATTTTCATCTTCAATACCACTTTTCTCTCACCTCTGTTTCCAAGTTCCCCAAATCGCAATGCTTCCATGCTAGAAATTCTTCATCAATGGAGACCTCATTCATTTAAAATCGACCCAACAACAAAACCTTCAATTCTTCCCAAGTTTGAATCAGATGGTGTCACCACCTTCTATCTATTGAAACCATGCCCATGCCTTTCCATCAAAGCACGCAACTGCGATTTCCACCTTTTCCCTCTTCGACAACCCACAATTCATGGTTAAACATTGCTCCGCCTTCAACAGCCATAGACCTGGATTTTCCCCATGGAACATCGATTTTTTTAGTCAGCCTTGAGAATCCAACCCTACATTATCTCCTCGGTTTCCTCCTACCCATTTCAACATCATCTGCTCAAATCGATTGAATATCGAGCCCAGCCTCTCCTCCAATTCTTTGGTGGAATTTGTTTTCATTTGCCCTAGAATCAATGCTCTGATACCAATTTGATAAGAACCTCGTTGTTACTGCTGATTCTTTTCAAGTTCTAGACAATGGAAGAACCTGGACGTGATACTGTGATGTTTAAGCCTCCGTAGGTTGTTGATACTGGAAGGGACTTTCAATCACTGACAGAATGGAGTCCCCTACTGCTACTCAAGTGATGGAATTCTCCTGCTGCTGCTATTGCGAATCAGCTAACTAGTGGAATTGTTACTATGTTAGGCAGCAATATTGTAATGGAGGGATATATGCTGGAGATGTTGATTATAAAGGATAACTCTATATTGAATTGAAGATTGAGAACAATTGTTTATGTAAGGAGTAATTGGGAACAATAAACAAAATCTGTAATTCTATGAAATTGTACTACAGAAAAAATGAATAAAAGACGCGGACATTTGGCATTCAAGAGGCCAATTCTCTCCACCAGACTTCTCTCAAATTCTGCATGCTTTCTTCCCTCTTCCCCCTTTTCTTATAGACCATGTGATATTCTTAACAACTCTCTAATTGTCGGTGTGAAATGCATGTGAAGTGTTTTTATTCTCCCAACTAATTCCCTTTCTTGCCCTTGTTGTCTTCCCTCGCCTTTTCATACTTAAATTGGATTGGAGGTCTATTATGTTCACTTAATAAATTACTGAATTTAGTTCAAATGCAGCTCTATTAATAACTCAAATGCTTTTGAGCTTTAGTAAGGGTCCTTTTCTTTTATTTGTCCACCTTCAGTCTTTCATTCTTGATCTACTATTTTAATTTATTTATTTTTTGGTAATTTTGTGTCGGGGTTTCCATCCCATAATATATTATGTTTTTTTGTTTATTTTGAACTTTTGCCTTAAGTCTCTGATGTTGTATACTGGTATTGCAGTTGAAGGAGATTCCAGGGTTGGCAGAAAGGATGGCTGGATTGATGTGTGTGGACATTGATTTGAATTCAGAAGCTGGAGAAGCAGATGCTGAAAGTGATACGAAATTAAGCGCCTTCGAAATAGTTGAGCAAGAATTCTTTAAAGTTAAAGAAGGAGGCACTGATGCAGTGAGGTGGTTGGATCTTGAGGATCTAGACATTAACGATGCTATGCTTGAGTGTCTTGATTTGCCCAGTAAATTTCCAGTATGTTGATCTTGTTCTATGGACAAGTTGGTTCTGTGACACTTAGAAATCACAATTAAGAAGTAACTTGATATTGCATTTTCTTTACATTCCATTAATTAAAGAAATTATATATTTTTCCATTTCACTAGTTAATGTTATCTCTCTCTCTCTCTCTCTCTCGGTAGATGGAAAAAATTAGGCATATGGGATGATTTTTAAATAAAATCGGATCAGGCTTTACAGCGCAACCTGACTAAACATCCTTCCTCTGTGCTATTGGCATTGAAAATAACCTTACATTCCATCTCTTTAAAAATCTGGGTTACTCTGGGTATTCAGTGCATGTCATTCGTGCAAATGCTAGGTGGTGGAACTAGTACACACCTATTTTTAACTAGAATTTTGAACCATCTTACTGTGCATTTAAATATGTATTGCTCTTCATCAACATGCTTTTGATTTTTGTTTTTGCTGTGATTGCTATTGAATCAGCATTTGGTTGCACTAAGCTTCTGTGGCAACAAGCTGAAGGACACGGAAACTGTTATAAAGGTGATCACCCAATTCAAACATCTCAGAGCTCTATGGTTGAACAACAATCCAATTCTGAAAAATAGGTGAGTTTACAAGTTAAAAAAAATTACCTTACGAGATGTTGAAGGAAGACTGTCAATTTTTAATTTTCCAAAGTCACGGTTAGACTTCTAACATAAGCTATTCTTTTCCAGGGATAATTATATGGAAGGTGCCATTCTTCAAGAATGCCCTAGATTGGAGATCTACAATTCACATTTGACCCCAAATTTTGGAGAGTGGGCATTAGGATTTTGTGGGGGATTATACGAGAAAGACAACCCCGGAGGTTCTGATCAGACTAGCCATACATTGCAGAGTTTTACTTCTCTAGACCTTTCAAATAGGTGCATTCACAATCTTATTACCAAGGTTAGGGATTTGATTAACTCTCTGTATTATTATTGTAGTTCTGGTCTATTTTTTCAGCTTCCTGCTCCCCCGTATACTTTCAGACATGAATCATTCGAGATTTATCAGGCCAACTCCTTGGTCATTCATTATTGCTACCTTTTTTTCAGGCCTTTTCCCCTGCTGAACTACCAGTACTTTCATATGTGAATCTTCGTGGAAATCCGTTAGATGACCATTCAGTGGGCTCCTTGCTAAAATTTCTTAAAGGATTCAGTAGCTTAAGTGCTTTGGAGGTAACTTTATAGGACAAAAACAAGCTATCTTTGACTTCCATATTGCTTGGATGCTGACAACTGCAATAAAACAGGTGGATATTCCTGGGCCTCTTGGAGAGAATGCTGTTGATATTCTTGAAGCTCTGCCTAATCTCTCTATTCTGAATGGGGTCAGTGCATCCAAAATCTTGGAATCGGAGAAGTCTGTAGTCGATTCAATGTTACAACCACGTCTTCCTGAGTGGGATGCTGGAGAATCTCTTGCTGATCGCGTTATCAACTCCATGTGGTTTTATTTGATGACATATAGGCTTGCAGATGAAGAAAAGATAGATGAAACTTCTGTATGGTGGGTATTCACCTTGATCTTTCTGTTAGTGCTTAGTTCCTGCATTTTACAGTGGGCAGAGTGATTATCCAATTCATAACCTAGGCACATTTGTTTGATAATCTGTGTTGAAAACTAAATATAAATGTCTCTCCTCTAAAAAAACTTTAAACTTTTAGATATTGTGGTTTAACATGATACTTGTTAGGAATATGATAAAAAAAGAAAATGAATTGAACATGCATGTGAGGTAACGTGTTGAAGTCTAGATTTAAATAAATGAATGTCTCGTCTCCGTGAGCTTAAGCTTTTATGTGTGTTTATCAATCTCTGTAGGGGAAGAAAATGTCGATGTGTTTAAGCATAAAGGCCCCAGAAGTAGTGGGGTTAGTTTTCATAATAATAAAAATAATATCCATGTTTTTTTGGGCAAAAAAATAGAGAATTACTAGAAAACCCCACAAGATATGCAACATCTTGATATGTTCATGTACTTTGTTCCTTGTCAATGGTAGTTGTAAACTTTGAGTTAATGCAATCGTTCTGTGTGGGGGTATTTTGTATTATGAAATCTATAGATATAAATAAATGCGTAGCTATGTGATTTAAGTCTTGTAGTTTGACCACCCTGGTGAATGAAATAAAGAATAGCGGAGCATTTAAATTAAATTGTCTATTTACTAGCACGATAAAGTGAGTACGGGTATTGTGTATGAACCAAGTTCAACTAGCCAAAATAGTCACCAGTTCAAAGACTGTCTTTCTAGTTAGTTTTGATTATTTTCACTAAGTAGATGTTCAAATAGGGGAGAACCCCTATTTAAGCAAGTTAAAGGTTAATGTTATTTTGAATAGGCAGGACATTTTTGGAACAATTTCCAAAATAATCTACTTTTTATGGCTTAGTGATTGTTAATCTAGACTATGGGCTCAATTTATTAGTTATGATGTCTGTATTAAGTATGAAGTATAGAGAGTGATGTCTCTTCAGGAAAGATGTCCAAAAAGTGACCTTTAATATAAAATATTAGATACTTTGCTTTTTCATTGATAAAAGATACCAAAAATAACTTCCTGTCTCTACAAACTAATGCCACATATAAATATGATAGCTGCAGAATCATTTTTCTCTTATTCCGACAGTATTTGTAGACTTGATTTCTTTAGTGCTTGCAATTAGGAAAAATCAAGGGGCTGGATCGTTGTATACTAGGTGTTAGTTCCTCTAAACCTTGTTACATGCCCACTCCACAAGTGGTTCACTGATGCTTTGAGAGTCACGACATTACATGCCTTGAAGCAAGGAAAGGACCAGAGAGCATTACTTCAAAATTCTCTTGCTGTTGAAAATTCAGTTGCAATTTGTTAAATTTATCATCAGGGGGCTATTTTCGCAGTTTGGAAGGTCTCCAGACTATTGTATATAGTTATTAAACCTTAACCAGATGGCTGGTCTGACTGGGAAAGGCAAACGGGACCATCATTATGTTCGGGTAACATAGTTGGATCGGTCAGCAGTTAACTTGCTAGTCAACCGGGTAAACCAGTAGGTTTTTAGGAAGAACTGGCTAACTGGTTCGGTTAAACTGGCTGGTTCTTTCAAATTTTGCCAAAATCACATTACTGGGGGCTTATCCTTGGACCTTTTGGAAAATGCACAGAGGAAACAACCGCTGAGCTAGCCGCCCTTAATATTTTTCAATTTAAAACTGTATTTTATACGAGTGTTGACAACTAAAAGGCAAAATTAACATACTAATCAAAATTTAACAAATATAGCATTCAAATTCTATTCCAATGACTTCAATATTTTATAATATCAATGTACTAATCAATAAAACATGACATAACAAACTAAAAAAAATTATTATTGTTACAAACAACAATGAACTTTTAAAACTTTCAACTTTATTTCAAATAATAACTAACATCTGATGATTCAAGTGTTCAATTAATAATTTAGCAATTTTTATGTATAAAAATTGACCTACTAATTGAACCGGTGACCCAGTGCCTTCGTAACTTAGCCGGGTTAATGTCGGATTCGGGTCTAATAACTATGCTTTTGTATTTTCTGTCCATTTTTTAATGTTTCTTCTTTGTATTCCTTTCCTAGTCACAGTTTGGTTGCAAATAATTGGTTTTGTCAAGTCCTTGTTCAAGTAAGATCTTAATTCTAGTGTTTGTTGTCAATCTGTCATTAAGCCCCTGTTTGATGCCCATTAAATTTTTTTTTTTTTTGATTGAAAAGTTATAAGACCCATAAAATATGTGATTAAAATTAATTGTTAACTTTAATTGAAATTAAAATCTAAATTTTAAGATTTTAATCGGTACTAAACAGGGGCTATAAGATTTTGTACGGTTGAAATATGATACGTTTCGTCAAATATTATATGCCACATGTACTTAAATTTTTTTTTCTTATTGTTTCAATTCAAATTTAATAATTTCTAATATTTCAATTTCTATTACATTATAAGTTTATATGTAATGTAATGTCACAAATCTTAACATACAAATATTTGTATTTGTACTTCAAAATTTATATGTTTCTTATATGTTGTGGATAAAAAAATAAAAATAAAAATCTTTTTATAAAACCCCACGGTAATTGACAAATAATTGGGTTTTTTAAAGGATTAAATGCATTGCGGGTCATCCAACTATTAGTGAAGGTGCATTCAAGTTACTAATCTTCATTTTGGTACAATCAAATCATCCAACTTCAATATACTTTAAATTTGGTCACTCGTCTCTAATATCAGGTCACCCGATTTTGATTTGCTTGTAGATTTTGTCACTGCACAACTGTCAATTTAATTAACGAAATATGCTAATCCCCAAATGTTAAAAATAATGAATAGCTTACATATAAAATTTTTTTTTTTTTTTGTTGTAAAATGAGTTTTGGAATAGTGATTTTTTTTTTGAAGAATGTGTGGTTAAAAAGTTTGGAAAAGTTTTAGGTTTTATGTGCAAAATATTTTATTGTGAGGTGTGGTTGAAAATGAATTTTAGGAAAACAAATGAGTTTTTAGAGAATGACAGGCAAATAAGAGCTAATTTAGTAGAACCATAACATCTTTACTCAAATCCAATGTAAAAATTCCTATTTTGAAGACATCTGTCCTACATTAGATGCAAAGGTCATTAAGGCTGCAGAATTATGACGAGTTTAAACTTGCTCATCATCTCTGTTGAGATGGTATTTGTGCTTTTAGAACTGAATAGGTGTTCAATTTAATAGGCAATGTGGCAAAATTGCAACAATGAAACAAATGTTTGAGCTGGTGATATCATTGGCATGGATACATAGATAATAAATGAACAGATAATTACAGTGTCACATGTGGTCTTATATAGCATGTCTACTTAATGTTTCTCCTCAATTGTTTTTTTGGCATTGTTCACAGGTATGTTATGGATGAACTAGGTTCAGCTTTGCGCCATAGTGATGAACCCAACTTTAGAGTTTCCCCATTCCTGTATATGCCAGAGGGTAAACTGGAGTCAGCTATCAGGTTTTTTTCTCTAACCATTTGTTTATTTCCTACACTGTTCAAGGTATCTTCATGATTCACTGCCAGATTTACCAAAAGATTTCTGTATCACTCAATACATTAGTTGTTTTCTACTTTACTTTCAATGTAAAATAAATATGAGCAAGACACATCTTACACCCCCAGAGCATAGGCTGGTTTAAGTGGCTCATTTGTCTGTTTCGTTAAAAACGTCTGAATTAGTGAAAACTTTCAGTTATTCAATCCTTTGGCCTACTGGAAGTATTCGAGGAGGTGATGAGTGCACTCGTGACTTCCTGTTTGGCATTGGGGAGGAGAAACAACGTTCTGCTAGACTTACTGCTTGGTTCCATACCCCGCAAAATTATTTTATTAAAGTATGCTTTCTGTTTGAGCCCTGTTATTTTTAGTCATTCCCTGATTACACTGTTCATTCAAACTACTTCCTGTTGGTTCTCTAGGAGTACGAAAAATATAGAGCTAAATTGCAATCAACAAAATTTTCTCCCCTGCCTGTGGCGCTATCTGCAACAAATAGTGTGTGCCGTAGTGATGGAGGTGCATTACATGTTTACACAGATATACCTCAAGTTGAGGAATTTTTGACACGCCCGGAATTTGTTATAAGTACGTGCTGTCACTCTGTTCGCAACTAACATTTCATTTCAGATTGTGATTATTTTAATGATGTTTTCATCCTTGATCTTCTTGGCTTTAAAGCCTTTAATCACATGTTAGTTTCCGGTTTTATGAGGAATAGGAGAGAAAAGAAGAGAGAAAAAAGAGAGAAGATAATTTGGGGAGGAAGAATTCAGTATCATTCAATATATCAATAGTAATTCAAAAGTAGGCATAATAAAAAAACCCTACTCTTAATTATACTTAAAAGTCCCTAGTAAAATATAAAAGTTTACCGAACTAATAAAAATGGAAAATATCCTAATTTAACCTAATAATTATGCAAAGAAAATAAATAGTGTAAGAAATCACTGAAAATAACTTTTTTCATCAATTATGAATATATCACAATCGCTCAAGTTCAACTAGGTTTATTACTGGTTTTGTAAGTTGTAATCAATTGTGGTATGTCGAGCATGAGGAATATATGATTGTATTTCTATTTTTCGATGATGGACTGCTTGTCAACATGAGACAAGTATATTGGCCCAGTTAACAAGTGCCTGGTCCATATCAGTTTTGGGTTATCTTTGACATCGGATTTTGGTTTTAAAAAAGTCCTTCACTATGAAATGACTTTATTTTTTCATCACGTAATCTGTTTCCCTCCTTTCTGCAGCAACTGAACCAAAGAATGCAGATATAATATGGACAAGCTTGCAGGTGGATGAGGAGCTGAAGAAGGCTGTTGGACTGAATGACCAACAATACATTAATCAATTTCCATTTGAGGCTTGCCTTGTTATGAAACATCATTTAGCAGAAACAGTTCAGAAGGTAGTTAAGCTTGCTAATTTTGTCCACTATGTAGTTACCTATCTTATTTTATGCTACATGTTGCTAAGTTTATTCCCTTTTGTTACAGGCCCATGGTGCTCCTGAATGGCTCCAGCAAACGTATAATCTTGAAACACAGCTTAGTCAATTCGTAGGAGATTACTACACCAATGAAAAGGCTGGAGATGACAATTTGTGGATTTTAAAACCATGGAACATGGCAAGAACCATTGATACAACTGTCACTCAAAATTTATCTGCTATCATCCGTCTCATGGAGACTGGTCCGAAGATATGTCAGAAGTATATTGAGCACCCGACCTTGTTCAAGGGGAGAAAGTTTGATATTCGTTACATTATATTAGTTCGCAGCATGAACCCATTGGAGATGTTCATTTCTGATGTTTTCTGGGTATGCTCTTTTTCTTATTTGGTCTGGAGGTGCTGGAATGTAACCGTAGAACTCTGCAAAAGGGTGTTACGAGAAAGTGCTTCACATTGATAGATGATGTTGAAAGTATATTTCCATTTCTCTTGTCAGGTTAGGTTGGCAAACAATGCTTATTCTTTGGACAAGCGCAGTCTTTTTGAATATGAGACGCATTTCACAGTTATGGTAAGTGCCATCAATGAGTTACCACTTGTACGGTTCACTAGTTCACCCATTTCTGAGATTGATGTTGATATCACCTTGAATATCAAGGGGTTCTGGAAGGATCCAGTTAAAAATACACTGGTTAACTAGTAGCTAATCATGCATAATTCTTACAACCTTCTGCATGTTCTTCAGAACTACAGGGGAAGACTGAACCACATGAATACCCCAGAATTTGTTCAGGAATTTGAACAGGAACATAGAGGTACTTTCTACTCTGGGCTTCTAATTTCCACGTGTTTTACTTTCCTGGGAGTTTCTGAATACTGTTGGTGGTGATGAATGTATTCTTGATTGTTCTTGATGCATGTTCACATTGTTGCAGTTAAATGGATGGATATCCATGTGAGAGTTGAAAAGATGATCAGATCAGTTTTTGAGTCAGCTGCCACTGTGCACCCAGAAATGGATAGTCCAACATCTCGGGCCATGTATGGTGTTGATGTCATGCTTGATTGCCATTATCAGCCTAAATTATTGGAGGTATTAGTCTTTACCTCTCTGAACTCTGGAAATCAAGAATGTAGCATGCTATCCAATAGTGGAGAAAAATAAATAAAGTGATCGTTTCACTGTTCAAGCTTGAATATACATCTCTTAGAAGTGTATTTAGAATGTTTGATCGAACTTGAAATTTGTGTAAAAGCTGATGCTCTTGTTGTCACTTTTTCCTAATTATCCAAAAATTGAAAAAAGAATATTAGGCTGGGTGTTCCTATGTCCACAATTGTCTTAATCAACATATCCATAAATTTAAAATGCAAGTTAATTACTTACTAGACTAACTATGCTTTATGGTACTCGGTGTTTGTGCTATAGAATTAGTTCATAAGATGATGATTGTAAGATGGATGTTTGTTTTTATATAGACAAAATAGAAAAGGATAATATACACCAAGAAGCTGTTGTGGCATTAATTGAAGATAGTTTTGGACAAGATATAGGGGGTTTTAGGGCATGTATTTGCATAGATTTAAACAAAATTCTGGTCACAAGAGCCATTGCTATCCCAATAGAATAAGTTAGAAGAGGGAGAGTTCGATAAAAATTAGCATAATTTTGTGGTTAATGAAGGATGTTTTTGTCTAATTTTTCGAATAGATATAGTGATAGATTTGATGGAGTGGCTAAAAAAGATTCATGTCCATGTAATAAGATTTAGTTATTTTTCTTTCTTTTTTTCCCGGGTGATGGGGGTCAAAAGGAATAAAAAGAAGGGAAACTTGATTCATTATAACTAAATGTAGTTTAATTCTAGTCGAGATCAGAATGAAAATTGTGTCAAAAGTGTCGTATAGTGGAAGCCTTCAACAGCATTTGCTTTGGCTGATAGGTCTAGACAAGGAGCCCCCTTCCCATGGTTTTGGGTTAACGCTCAAGTTCTTACAACTTCATTTATCTTCAATAATGGAGTATTATCTTCTTGCATAATTTCATGGGAATTAGATAAATCCTCAAATTGTAATAATCTGCTTCGTTATTGGATGCAGGTGACCTATTGCCCTGACTGTACTCGTGCATGCAAGTATGACACTGAAGCTGTAACAAAGGGAGAAGAAGTTATTAAAGGAAGTGACTTCTTCAACAACGTGTTTGGATGCCTCTTTTTAAACGAGACCACTCATGTATCTCCATTGTAAGTGAACTGAGTGGAAAGTTGTTTGTGATCAATCTCGTCCAGGAACTTGGGAAGCTAAGATAATGATTAGTGACGTGACTGTGTCAGACATCCTTAATGACAGTTTCAGTTGTGTAATTTTAGGAGAGGTGTAAAGTTGACTGTGTCGGTTTGGTACAGCTGAATGCACTTTCCATTTTTAGCTTCTCCCGCTCAAATCTGTCCTATATCACATCTCTATTAAGAAGAGGTGTAGTTGTGGGTTATGATATGGCAATGGCGGTGATCGGGTGGTTAATGTATGTTTTTTTGAGCGTAAGCCCTAAAAAGGTTCTTTTCGTTTCATTTCTGCCCGAGGAAAGCTCATTATAAGGAGCTTATAAACTTTTGTTTGGTACTCAAATCTCATTGCTCCTGACTTGGAACACTAATATTGGATGTTTATAATTGGTCGTTCTCGTTAGAAATAGTGAAGATTTGGCAGCGAAATGATCATTATGAGATGCCATGTTAATGAGAGTTATTATACAATACTTAGAGATAGTTGTAGAAGAGGTTTCAAATCTTTCAATTTTTGTAGATTTTATCCAAATCTTTTATTTGTATTGTTCGAATTGGATTTCTGTCCATTTAATCGGAGTAATGCTATTCATCCCCATTGGGGTTACAAACACTGTCTACGTGGCGTTAATGTGATATTAAATGATATGAAATATTAAATAAGTCATTTACTTTCACTTTTCATTTAATCTATCATTTAGAGTAGCATAGATTGTGTGTGTAATCCCATTAGGGATGAATAACATTACTCATTTAATCGTTAGTTGATAGAAAACAATGTTTTGACCAATTTAAAAGGGTAAAAATGGTGACTTCATGTATATATATTGTTTTTAAAAAATCAATTATAATAATTAAATCAAAAAATAAAATTAAAACTGCACTCATGCCCCCATCCACTTACAAACTTCATCTTCTTTCCTAAAATCATCGGCACCTCCGTTGCCTTGAGATCTATAGCTTTCTTATCGAGGGTAGCAAGTTGCAGCTCTAATATCAACTTTCACGGGGTGCCTTCTTCTTGGCACGAAAAGGGACACCGCGCGACAGTAGTTTGTTCCGTTAAAAAAAGCATTATTTCGGTCATTTCGGGATGAAAGAAAATTTGATTACAATTTGTAGAAAGCTTGCAACATAAAATTGAAATGTATTGAAAGTAAATTGATCATTGATTGATGAATGCGAAAATTACAATTGATGAAAGCAGAAAATTACCATGGCTGATGCAGGGGCGAACACCAGTAAGCTTGAAAGATTTTTGAATGATTAATACCCCCTATA